>JASANW010001298.1:0-48530 GCA_030849725.1 Trypanosoma boissoni
CCACCAGGCAATGCATATGCAGTACCAGCCAGCAAACAGCACAATTAGAGCAGAAAAGCCAGCAAAGCTAAAAATTATGCTCTGTTGCAGACCATCGTTGCAAGAGGAACGTGTCTATATGAGCAAAACTAACGGTAAAAACAGAAACTAAGAAGAGGGGAAAGAGAGAGGAAGACAATTCCAATTCCAACAATAGAATATAGCCAGTACTACAGATAGGATATAACAGCCACACTGGTGTGTGGTAATGTTGGGACAAGCCGTGTCAGTCTTTATAACGATCTACCAAAAAAAAAGGCGACCGCTCCTCAAAAAATAGGAACGGTAGCGCCGCTTTACAATAAAATTAGTATTTTTGCTTACAGTTCTTCTTCGTCTTTTTTTTCCGCACAAGAAAGTAAATTTCCATCAAATATACCGAAGGAATTAGAAAATAAGTGTTGTTTCTACAAAAATATAAGTTTTACCATAAAAATATAATTTTTCCTTAAATTTATTTCATTTGATCCTCTAAACCGAAAACTCATTTTTCTCACTTTAATTAATAGAATCCCCAAAAAATAGTGCTTTTCATGCATAAATAAAAGTTACCAAAAAAAAACATCCTCTTAAATATGCATATGGGAACAAAGCATGTAAACAAATTTAGAAGTGAAGCTAAAATGATAATGATAATAATGCCGTAAAGCATCCATGCGTATGAGGGAAGCTGGGCGAAATCGTTATATATCATTAAGAAATAAGTAGAGTTAATAAAACAACGGTTCTGTTAACAAGCCTACACAATCTATCAGTCCCCACAACAACTGCTCCCAACCACCCCTTCATTAGGGGACATTCTCAGTGCAGAGCAGCACAGGCAACCAGTGCCAAAAGAAGCGGAACAGCAACGGTCATTGCACTTACAAACCTAGTATTTTTTTCTCAAAAGATAAGACAGTATGAAAAGGAAGCAATAACTTATAATACCTATAAAAATGTACCTGTTTTTTTTTTTTGGTTTTTTTTGTTTCCTGTCATACTTTCAAGTCTACAAGAACACCTGTTGTCTTTCTCTTTCTCTCCCTGTATGTTAATTTACTTCCTTTTGGGAGGGACTGGGTTCTGTAATTTAGAAATGGATTTGCTCCGTAGAGTGCTTTCGACAACTATCATCCATAAAACACGCCTTTCGGTTCCATCACCGCACAAATAGCCAAGTCTTTCATGGTCACTCTCATTTTTTTGTGTTTATGCATCAACTGTCTTGCCCCTCCCCCACATAAAGACGCGGCTTTATTTTGCCACAGATTCCAAAAAAAAAAAAATTTTTTAATTATTGGTCTTCCAAGTAGGTAATTGGAGAATCGTCCAGTATTAGAAAAATTACCTCCAGATACAGGGCGGCGCACGGGCACCGCCTTAGGCAAGACATATGTATATATATATATATACATATATTAATAAAATATTTTTAACATTGCAAAAAAAAAATTGTCGAGCATGTTTTCTTTCACATTTAGTAGAACAAAAAGGCAATAGCGCCACAAGAAAAAAAATTATTCACCACCGATAAAAGCGTACAAAAAACAATCTCCTACAAACTTCACTTGCCCTTCTGCGCCTCAGAGCCCATCTCTTTGGGACACTTGTGCATTCTACCTACACGAAATAAAACAAAGTAGGAAAAACACAAAGCAAACTGCAATCATAAAAAATTAAAATATAAAACTAGAATATTTTTTTAAATGAAGCCGAAATAATTTTTATACAAAAAAAAATGCAAATCAGTACTCGCTTTTTCTTTTTTTTACTCTCATAGCTTAACCGGTTTTTTTTTTTTTTTTATGTACAATGTCATTGGTTAAAGCTCTTCACCAACAATATCGCTTCACGACGCCCTCTCCAAAAATGCACATGGCAGCGCAGTTCACTGATGAAGAGCCCGCAAAGATGTAAGGGGGAGCATCGCGCTACACCTAAGCACTATAGCAAAGAAAACGACTTATAGTATACAAACAACAGTATGCAAAAAAAAAAATAAGTTAATTTTACTAAACATTGTATCGTCAAGCAAATAAAAATATAAAAAAAAAACAAAAAGTACACAAACTATCATAAAAATAAAAGGCAATATTACAACAAAAACAGAACAATTTTTCGTGAATTCATCTGCATAAATACATATGCACAGACACATGTTCTTAAACATTTCTTTATAGTTTTTCGTCGATAAAGTATAGTAATACATATATAAGTCGAAATGCGGACAAAATTTTGCTCACCGAAAACAGCAAACAAACAAAAAAAAGAATAACCGAGGACGCGGAAAAGGAGCGCGCGGCACAGCCGTGCAAATGCCTTGCGCCGTTGGGAGAAAGAGAAGATACTCTTGGCGAACTCAGGGTAAGACCGTCCGTCGCAGTTTAATGAGAATAAACGAAGTCTACGCAAGGTTTAAAAAAAAGATATGAAATAAGTGTAACAAGAACAAGAAAAATCAACGGAATATGCTTGGATTAAAATCCTTCCCATGCAATACGGCATTCCCTCTATTGATATAAAGATCACTTAGCAAATCCAATCTATCACCCACATGGAAAGAAAATACAAGAAAAAAGATAAGAATAAAAACAAATACATAACGCACAAAGAGGTTTTAAGCAATAAATAAAATTCTAATGCGTACCCGAACTTTAAAGAATCAATTAAAACAGAATCTCACTCATCTTCCTTTTCTTGTTCGTCTTCTTCCCTTCTTCGTCACCATCGGCGTTTACTTTGTCTCACAGATAATGTGTTTTCTAACTTCACTTCGAGTTTGTACCAAACATATACAAAAAATAGACAACACAGCAAACTCCTTTTTCCTTCACAAACAAAAATTCTTTCATCACATCCTGCACACGATCACTCCCTCTCTCACACAGATCCACATAAAAGAAACTTTTTTTCTTCTCTGTATCTTTTTTCTCCTCTTTTGCACTTTTTACATGTATGCAAGAGTAGAATCAAAACTAGATAGTAGACATTTTCCAATTAATACTAGTAATCAGACAAAAAGGAAAAAAAATAAAGTAAAGATAATAAATAAATTATTATTGACTAAACTATCATATTTTTGTTAACAACCACCGAAGATTATCATTACATAAAGTTTTCATAAAAAAACTTAACTTCCAAATTATTCCAACACAGTAAAGACACAATTCCTTTGACGTTTTACAAGAGACAAGTTTGAAAAATAAAGAACAGAAAAAGCCAAAATCTGGAGTGGCTTACGCCCGCGGTAAGTCTCGGCCACGTTAAGCAAAATACTGTAGTCACTCAAGTACAGAACAAAGAATTAGAACTAAAAAAAAGCCTGTGTGAGAGATAGTTCAAGAGAGCCCCCTTTCGTATAGAGTGGGGAAAGGGAGCTTCGGGGAATTCGCACCTTTTCAAAGTTTGCAAAAAAAAAAAACATGAAAGAGGATGTTTCTTTCATTTAATCTAATCGGATAGTATATAAAAAATAATTTCTTCTGTCAATTTTTTTTTAATAATTCAGGTACATTTGTGTACCATTTATCTTGCACCTTCTCAAGACCAATGAGAAAAAAAAAGGATGCCTATACAGGTTTCGGTTGCGGCTTAACTACAAGAGAGAATATCCAAGCCAACACCTTTGGATAGTCTATAGTCTGGCCAACCAGCATTCCTTCAGCAGGACGGTCACCCTGAAAAACCGTTAAAGTGCACATTTCCCTGCCCCTTTGATAATGGCGATCGCATTATGTTAAGCCAGCATAGCGCACTTTATTGTAGTAGTATTGACCCACTTTGGTGCGCCGCTCGACTTTGTTGACTGCTAAGAAATTATAGCAGATGTGTATAATAAATAAAAAAAGAAAAGCGTAGATAAAACACTAGTGAAACACCGTCTTCTCCAAAACGTGAAGGTCTCGGGGGCTCCGCAGCTTCCCTTCAACCGCAAGACAATTTCTACCAATAGATGATTATCATGACCAGAGGCGGGGGAAGTTCCTTAGAGGGTCCTCGTCTACAAGCTTCGTATATAACGGAAAATCGTGCACGAATCGTCGGAATCCTAGGAAGTGTCATTCGCAAGGTTGGTAATTGCTGAGTACTGATAATTTACGCAGCCCTCCAAGCATTGCGCATGTAGCGTGTATAGGTAAAGGAAGCTCTTACAGACTATAATTGAATTTTTCAAAGGAAGCTTTTCCTGTTCCATATGTTTATAACGGGGAATATGCAGAATGTGGCGGAGACAAGAACGGTGCGCAATTATGCAACGGACGCAAATGAGAGTGAAGAGTATTGACTTTTTCTAATGTTATGGGAATTTCTTTTTTTGTTTTGTTTTTTGGGGGAGGGCGGTCGCCGAGTCTGTTAAATAAGATGCTGCTGTACTGCAAATTGAAATTTGCATTATCAACGAAAGATACATGCAACACCCTTCTACAAACTACAAGGTAAAGGCAAAAGGAAAACAATGCTTAGCATTGCTTGAAGGTACATTTTTTTTTTTTTTTGTGGACGAGGAAAAAGTATCGATTACTCAGGATGTTGCAACACGTGCTCAAACTGGACACCTCGAAGAAAATGCTATTACAAAGTCCAGCGCTGTAGTGGTATTACTGCATGTTCCAAGGCGATCATGATAATTTAATTGGAATTTTTTTCTTTCAAGCGAGAACAAACCCCAAAGCAGAAATATTTTTCTGCTATTGTGCAATGAGGTGCATTATTTAATTAGGTTTTCTCCTCTTGCGCTCTTTACACAACCCAGAGACTATTGGTGCTTCTAGGCGAGTAGAGACCCAGAATCAAGCGGTTCTGAAATATGATTCTGAATCGTTAGTTTGAATCGAGGTAGACTTAATTAAAAAAGAATATATGGTTCAGCTGCTCGGGAGAGGCAATAAGCATTCAGAGCGTGAAGGTTACAAGACCGTAAACGTAAAGGGGAAATATAAATCGTGACGAAGTAACTGAAAAAAACAACAACCAGTTCTTGTGTTGTCTTTTTAAGTACTAAATAACGTGAACTGTTCCCTTATTACTATTGGATAAGTTTTTGTTTTTTTTTTTGTGGACAACAGAATCCGGTATAAGACCTTTTTTTTTTTTTTTTTATTGTTGCGTTAGCCTTATGGTGTTTCCTATAAGATGCGCTTGAGTGGATACAGGAAGAGGAGGTAAATAATGATAATAATACAGACATATGAACAGTAAATTCTTTGATACAGGAGAATTTGTGGAATCGTTAGTTATTGCTTGAGTGTGCTTTTGAAGGAGGGAGGGAAAGTGGAAGAATGGGGTAAGTGGAAATGAGTTTCGGAGTGTATTTTCCTTGATGCTTTATTTTTGGGAGCTTTTATGGTGAATATTGAGGTTTTCATTTGTATAGCCTTGATTTTTTTTTTTCTGTGAACTTAAAAAAGATTTTTGAGAGAAACATTATCTCCTAGCAAAAATTTACATATCAAAGAGCAGACACATACCGATAAAGTCACAGGTTAAAAGTTCTTGCTAAAGATGGCTATAGTGTCGTCTTTTGTTGCATTCCAACGTGTTATCGTGGCAGAAGATAGTATAATGCCTCCAATGAAGCCAGTGATTCAAAATATGCTTGAACGTCTTACTCGTCACGACACTAAAATAAGCTATCAATATGAAGCAAACGTCTACCATTTTCTCGTTGAAAATGAAATTATATATTCTTGTATTTCCAACGTTGAGTATCAGAATCAGACCGTCTTTGGCTTCCTTATTCAGATTCGAGATGCTTTCAAAAACCAATTTGCAGGAAGTGTGAATCGGTATCCAAGATTTTCTGACATAACACCCCTTGTTTGCGGCAAGTTCTGCACCACGCTAGCCTCCACTACACGGACGTTCAATGAGAATCCACAGGCTGATAAAATCGGAAAGATAAAGGAACAAATTGACAACACAAAAAAAATTATGCTGGAAAACTTAGACAGCTTGATCGATCGTGGTGAACGTATTGAAAACCTTTGTGATAAGACTGAATTATTAAGAGATGAAGCGCAGGGTTTTCGCTCAAATGCTCAAACTCTGAAGCGAAAGATGCTTATGAGAAATATCAAAATTGCTTTGGGGCTTCTTCTTCTCATACTCCTTGTGGGCCTCATTATCGCTTTTATGATTTGCGGAATTGACTTTAAAAAGTGCAAAAAAAGTACACAGGTGTAAAGTTACAAAGTTTCACAAATTGTTCGTAAAGATCTCTCCTTTATTGTTTATCAAGTGCATATATATATATATTAAATTTAATTAACTGTGTTTTGAATTGTATTTCTTTTTCACGTTTTTTTTTTTTTTAAGATTGGCTTTAGTTGGTGAATAAAAGAATGATCCTGACACTAGAACCAACAAAGTGGTGTGATGCCGTAGAGTCATCCCCAGGATGTTTACTTTCCCCTGAATCGGCGAAGAATGTAGAACATGTGTTGTCCAAAACTTCTACTAGAAAGCATCAGAAACTCTTGATGAAATTGGTAGAGCCGTTTTTAGCAAACATGTTAAAGGAACGGGCAGGAATTTGTATTCTGACATCTCTTGTTAAATATGGAACAACACAAACTGTGAATAATGTTTCAAAGGCTCTGCTTAATTCTGAAGAAGGATTACTGGTGCGTGAAAGCTCACTTCTTGAAGGTTGTGCCGTTTCTTTGGGGGGTCTTGTGGAGCGCATTATTTACCGCGAGGACTGCACGCATGAGTACAGGATAAATATTATCAACATGTTGAAGAACTTAAAATACTCTCTTCTTGTGCAAAATTCTCTGTTACTCCTTGCTGCTGCTCGTCTTTTGCTATTGGACTCACACTTTGCTAGTACTTTCTGTAGCGACTCTGGTGCGCGGACTGCATTTCTTCAGTTGTGTTATGTCCCTTCCAAAAAAGGGTTTTTAACAGAATTTTGTAATACTGTGTTGGCCGATGTCGGTTCGAACAATAACGCGCAAAAAGACTTGTGCTCGCGCTTCGTTTTCGATGCTCTTGAAAGTTTGTATGCAAAGGATTCTTCTTTGCGTCCCCCCACAAAAGTAACTTCTCTTCTCGCTACAAAAGGTGAAGATACAGTACTTTATGATTTGGCTTATCGTATGTCATTGTGGCCGGATCTTGCAGCATCCGCTAAGAATGAAGAGTACGCTAAAATCATTGCTCATGTTTTGGACAGACTGGAAGACACAAAAATTGGCTTGATCATACTTAGAAATATATTTCGCTCAAAGGACGATATTGATGGTAGACTCAGTTCGAGAAAATCTTCTCATTTACATCTGCTGGATGTCATTGCTAAAAAGCCAGTTTACGTTGCTGCATTGACAAAGATATGTGGTGAATCACAGGCGAAGAAGCTTTTGGGAGCAAGTGTCAGGTATCAAAATACAACTAAACCAAGGTCATTAGCGACAAAAGAAGCCGTTTTGCAAAAGCTTGAAGAAATGCGAAGGAGTTCAAGAGATGCTAACAATACGTGTAAAACTTTAAAGAGATCTCGTGAGTAAGCGACTGATTAACCTAATTAAAATGCTCTCTCTCTCTCTTTCAGGATCTAAGATCATTCTGTTGTTGTTATTGGTAAGTTGTTATTTTTGTGTCAAATCTGCTTAGTTTTTTAAGCTTTATTTGTTCAACTTTTACTCCCCTGTTTTACTTTTTCCTTGTATAGGTCGCGATGAAAAGGGTGGGTTTGCCTCTGTTTATTGCCTCTTCATATGGGCCATTAAAGTGTTCACAACGCTTCAACGTTTTAGAACACAAAACAAAAGGTTCGGAGTTTATGAAGCACTTGGACCTATACGCCCGTAGGGATCCTCAACTGGCTCCTTTCTTGCTGAGGGAGGTGGACATTGAGTATAAAAGAAAGTGCCGTAAGGTTTCATTTTGCTTTTGGCTGTGCATTTTCACAATGTCCACTACTCTTCAAATGCGCATGCAAGGTGAGCAATTGCATTACTTGCGTCTTTACGCAGATTGTGTGCAGGCTGAGCAGGAGGGTAGAGACGACGATGCACTTCAAAGAAGAACAGCGTTTGTGGCTGTTATGAATACTGTTAGACATGCATTTGACCGCAATCAATCTTGGAATAAAAAGGATGAGGAGGAAGCTGTAAAGGCTTTTAAGTGAGAGATTACCCCAAAGTGTATATCTTGCTTTTTCGTTGCCTTTGTTGTGTGTGTGTGTGCGTGTGTTAAAATTGTTGAATTACCTTTACATGAAGGAGGTAAAGAAAAAAAAAATTTTGCAATTATTTGACATGATGTTAGTGTGTGTTTTTCGATAACTCATATATTGCTTTTGTTGTGCTTCTATTTTTACTTAATTTTCTTCTACTTTGTATCTCTTCTTATTTTCTAAAATTACTTATCTGCTACTCATAAAGTCAGTTGTTGTATTGCATAATTCAAAAGTTTAGAGATGCTGCTGTTCATAATAGGGGCCATGGGAACGCTACTTTCAACATTTATGTCTGCAGATACGATGTCACAGGCTTTCGAATTTGAGAGAGCAAGTGTAGGAAGATTTATGCTTATATTATGGGGCATTGCTGTTTGTTTAGAGTCATGGATAGGTAGTCTAGAGTTACTTGGCTGGCTACATTGTGCCATTTTTGTTCTCACATGTTTAAGATACGGTGAAGCAGGGCTTAGTAATGATTTCATCAGAACACCTTTGACAGTATTCGTCCCTGTTTTCGGTATTCTTAATATTTTGGTTAACTATGCATGGCCAAGCCTTTAAATTTTAAAGTTACTTGTTAATTATTTTTTTGTTATTGTTGTTGTTGCTGCTTTTTTTATTTTTACTGTTCAAAAGTGGATACTAGCTTCTCAGTTTTCGATAGCTTTCCTTTCTACTTATTATTTTTTGCTCTTCTTGATAAAACAGAAAAAATATATATAAAAAATATATATATATATATATATATATATATATATCACTTTTTTTCTTTTTAAAAAATGGATCACGCGCTTGCAAACGCGATTAGACAACAAGCAGATGATCTCAAGGATGAACTCAAGGAACTGGAACATTGGCAGGATGAAGTTGATAGACAGCAAGAAGCCAATAAAAAACGAAGGGTCAGTCTAGCCCCGGAGGTTGTTCCACCTATTAGAGGTACAGTGCCCTCATTGAAAGAAGCCGTCTTGAAAGCAGGAGGGTCTTCAAGTATGGATCCACTGAGAGAGGCAAAAGATAAGGGTAACGATTTGTTTCAGGCCGGTAAGTGGACTGAAGCTGTAGAGGCATACAGTAGTGGTATTAATCTTGATCCGGAAAGTGGTGCATCCCATGTTTTATATGGTAATCGGTCTCTCTGCTACTTAAAAATGGAAAGGTGGCGTGAGGCAGAGCAAGATGCGACTTCGTGCGTTCGCTTGAATCGAAGCTATGCGAAGGGCTACTACAGAAGAGCTTTGGCACGAAAGCAGCTTCGCGACCTAAAGGGGTCAAGAACAGACTTAGAAGCTGTACTTGCACTGGTTCCGAAGGATGACAACGCTACTCACGAATTGAACCTTGTGACTCAAATGCTGAAAGTTGAGCGTGATGAGGTTGTAAAACCTTGTATGAAGAAAAAAATTGTTATTGCTGAAGTTGATGATGATGACGATGAAGGCGAGGACGAAGGGACGAATGTTAATAATGGAATCTCTTCGCAAGAGAATTTAAATCCTAATGAAACGGAAAAGCAAACTCTTAATGAGTTAAAAGAGCTGGAGCGTACTAGAGAGGCCCAACGCAACTTAAGAGAGGCTAAGGCCTTGGAGGCCGAGGCACAGCTGGCACGGCGACGACGAACTGATCCACGTGTTGAAGTTCTTGAAGACTTGGAGGCCGAAGTGGCAGTGGAGGAAGTGTTACCAAAGTCAGTAAAAAAAATGGATCAAAAGCCTTCAATAAATTCAGAAGATCTTAAGGACACCGCTTCATTAAAAACGACAGTACAGAAGGAAACTATAACGCCTCGAAATTTTAGATCTGCTTCGAAATGGGTTAAAGAAATGCTGAAAACACCAAGATCTTTTACCGAATTCGAACGTGTCTTTTCTGAGATAGTGGACAACGAGGAGCTTTGTCTGTCCTACGTTTCTTTGATCCCCCCAGGAAGCTTGCGAACGTTATTTGGGAACAATATAACTCCAGAAATACTTCTTGCTCTTTTACGCACTGTGAGAAAAATGCCTTGTTCTGTTGCTATTCCGTTCCTTGAGGGTCTTTGCTCTGTCAAGCGCGTGGGAGACATCTGCCTTTTTTTCGACAATTCGGAGAGAAAAGTGGCACAGGATGTAATAGAAATGGTTTTCTCATCTGGAGCTTCACCAAAGGATGTAGAAATGTTCAAGGAGAAGTTAAACATATAGAATGCATATTGAAGGTTTCTTTTTATTTTAGGAGACTTTGACGAAAATGTCAACTGAGATAAGACGAGTTACATTCCCCCCCCCCCCCCCCTTCTCGATGGTATTATCTTATTTACCCTTTCCCGCTGACTTATTTTGGATCTATAGCAAAGGGAGCACGGATTTTTTTCTCACCGGGGTTCTTTCCATTAGAGTTTTATATTTTGCCTTCCCACCTGCTCCCTTGTTTCCCTCTTCGCGAAAAGGGGGCTCTTCAGGGGAGGAAAACCCTTTAAAGTAGCCACATCGTAAGTTGTTATTGATGCACTCCTCACTTTGTCTTTATAGAGATATATTGTAGTTTGCACTTGTCATTGACGTGGTTTTCGGCGCGGGTGTACCTTGAACTAATTCAGAGGGATATTTGATTATTGTTTTTGTCTCTTTATTTGTGTTCTATGTTATAATTTAAGGTGTGGGCCAGGCCAAGCCGATAAGTGAGTATTTTGTTTTTATTGGCCGGTTTGGCAATATCTGTTTTATTATTGTTATTATTCTGCTGATTCCGTTTCTGATTTTTATTTACTTGCGTAAATGTAATTGGTGAATTTTGTGCCTGTTAATCTTTAAAAAATTTTTATTGATTATTACTATTCTTAATATTCATTATTTATTATTATAAAGTCCTTCTATATAGAGTAATAATGGTCAGGGAAACGCGCTTCTATGATGCTCTGGGTGTGTCACCCAACGCTTCTGAAGACGATATAAAGAGGGCTTACCGTAAACTTGCCTTAAAGTATCACCCAGATAAAAATAAGGAACCTGGTGCTCAAGAGAAATTTAAAGAGGTCTCTGTGGCTTACGAGTGTCTATCTGACTCTGAGAAGCGTAGTCAATACGACAAGTTTGGTGAAGACGGTATTAAAATGGAAGGTGGTGGTTTCGATGCAAGCGATATTTTTGCGAATTTCTTTGGAGGAAGCAGCCGTGCCCGCGGTGAAGCAAAACCGAAAGACATTTTACATGAGCTGCCAGTGGCTCTTGAGTCGTTCTACACAGGTAAAACAATTAAGCTTGCCGTTACCCGTGATCGTCTATGTTCGGCATGCGCTGGGAGTGGATCAAAAGTACCGAATGCTTCAGTAACCTGTAAGGACTGTAGTGGGCGCGGTGTAAAGCTTGTAACGCGCCAGATTGGCCCTGGTTTCATCCAGCAAATGCAAGTGGCATGTAGTAGGTGTCAAGGAAAAGGAACAGACTTAAAGGATGAGGATAAGTGTGGGACGTGTATGGGGAAGCAGATTTTAAAAGATAAGAAAATCTTTGAAATTGTTGTGGAGAAAGGCATGAGCCGCAGTGACTACGTGACATTCCAAGGCGAAGGCGACCAAATTCCAGGTGTACGATTGGCAGGAGACATTATTATTGCTTTCGACCCGAAGCCCCATGCCATTTTTACGCGCAAGGGTAACCATCTTCTCATGATGCACACTATTTCCTTGGCAGAAGCTCTTACAGGTTTTACCTTTAATATGAAACACCTTGACGGGCGGCAAGTGTCAATTCATTCTGAAGGCGTTGTGGACCCAGTGAAGTTGTGGTGTGTACACGGAGAGGGTATGCCAATTCCAAAAACAGGTGGCTTGGAGCGTGGAGATCTTATTATTCAATTCCATGTCAATTATCCTTCACGAGTGAGTCTTTCTGAAGATGGAGTCAAACAGCTACGCAAGATTCTCGTTTACCCCGAACAAGATGTGCAACCTGATGATGGTACACTATGCACCCTCAGTGAAACTAATGTTGATCTGGAAAAAATTGAGCAGGATGCAAGACACCGCAGAGGTTTTGAAGAGGATGACGAGGCGCCTCGTGGGCAAGGAGCAGCGTGCACACCGCAGTAAGTTTCGTTTCTGTGCGATGCCGTTGGACTGCAATAGATAAGAGCGAACGTAGCGCATTGGCCTGCGTGAAAGAAAGGGAAAGGAAAAAAAAAAAAAAAAAGAGACTGCGAAAATTAATACGGGAAGCAAAAGGCAAATATAAAAGAAAACTTTTTTTCTGATTTTTAAATCGAACTATTATTACCTATTATTACATAACTTCACCATTTTCCGAATTGCAAGACTGTGGATTTTCTAATATCTTGGCCACATGTCGTTTAGGCAAAGAGCCTTGGGGTACTCAAAATAGTCTGTTTTCTTGCTTATTAATTTTTTTTTTCTTTTTCTTCTTAATTTTGATTTATATGTTTTTTAACTTATGCAGGGCGTAGTTAAAAATGCCCGGCGCAAATGTGATGTCATTCAGGCCGATCGGAGGACCCGTCCTCGGTGTTTCGCGCCGAATAGAATTTAGAAATGGATTAAGCATTCCTCAATGTGGCTTTGGAACATATCAAATGACACCAACAGTTGCGGAATGGGCAGTTGAGTACGCTCTGAACTGTGGGTTTCGACACGTGGACTGTGCTAAGGCGTATGATAACCAAGCCGGTGTTGGGAATGCTTTGAAGTGCGTAATGTCATCAGGAAAGGTCAAAAGAGAAGATTTGTTTATTACTTCCAAGTTGTGGCCGACAGATCAGCACCCAGATCATGTAGAAAAAGCATGTCGAGAAACCCTTGCGGAACTGCGTTTGGATTATCTTGATTTATATATTATTCACTGGCCAGTGGCATGGCGCCATTCACCACAGTTTAAAACGCGTGAAGATAAATACCCCAAAGATAAGCATGGTCTTCCAGATGTAGATGATAGTGTGACGCTCCTGGATACGTGGAGGGTGATGTCTACATTGGTCGACAAGGGATTAGTACGCTCTATCGGACTGTCTAATTCTAACGAAAATCACTTTAAGGAGGTAATGAGTGATGAGAGTCTCTATGCACCTGTGTTGAACCAGATTGAGCTTCATCCTGCTTTGCTGCAACGAGATCTTATCAATATTCATGGTACAAAACGTATTGTTACAGCGGCATATAGTCCAATGGGAATGCCTTCACGGTTTACACCGCAAGACTATAAAGGCTTACTAAACGATGATTTATTGCAGCCACTCTCAGAATACTCAGGGTACACAGTAGCTCGATTGCTTTTGAACTGGAATTTAGACATGAATAATGTAGTTATCGTACGATCCACTAACAAAGATCACATCAAATCCAATGCCAAAGCGGCTTTATACACGCTCTCGGACCCCACCCGGATGGTTCTTGACCGCTATCAGTCGCGAGTGGGTACAATTCGGACAATAAATCCAACAGATTTCACTCGTAGCGGGAAAAGTTTTTTCTTATGAGTTATGTTATAGGGTCGTGGATTTTTTTATTTTTTTTTTCTGTCCTTCCTTTCCCCAACGCGTTCTCTGATAGACTGCTGGTAAGATAGAGGGGTTAGCCCTCCCGTTATTAAATTAATTTGCCTTCTGTTTTTGTTTGTTAACTATTATAAACCTTATTGGCAATCTAAAAGAAAAGAGTTATATCTTCAACAGCTGCGGTAAGAGAGGTATCAATATTATAACCAGAATTGGTAGTGAAACCGCATGACAAGCAAAAAACCTTTGAAGAGGCTCGAGACAAAGGAGGCAGAGGATGCCATTCTCCAGTGGTTTAAGTGCGAGGGTGAACCGGCAACGGTACAGTCCATGACCGACGCGCTCGGGAGTAAGTTCGGAAAGGTGCTTGTTCAGCAGGTCCTAGAGGATTGCGTGGTTGACCGACGCCTGCAGTTGAAGGACATCAAGAAGGCGAGGTTCTACTATTTGGCTGCTGGTGATGGCGGAGGCTGTGGGAGCGAGGGGACCGAAGCCGGTGGAGAGGTGCTAGACCCTGTAAAGGCAGGAATGGTGCAAACATTGAAGGAGAAGACGGCACATCTTGCCTCTTGTACCTCCGAGCTCGAGTTACTTGCGGAAAAAACCCCTGCTGCCGAGCGGGTGAAGCAAATAGCGGCTCTCTCGGCTGAGTGCGAGGCGCTTAAGTCGAGGCTTGAATATGCTAAGCGTGAAGCACGTCAGAGTGAAAAACATGCAAACGATGCGGACGTGGCGCTTCTAATTAGCCGTTACAATCAGGCTAGAGACTGCTGGCGCGAGCGCAAACGAATGGCAGAGCGTGTGATGGATGCCGTCGTGGGTGAGAGTGGGGATGCAAAGGCTGTCACTAAACTTTTTGGGCTAACAACTGATGAAGAGGCCGAGGTTTCGCTTGCCGATACGGCTATAGCGTTGCCACCATTACCCAATGCTGCGTGACAACAATACAGAAAAAGAAAGTAGTTAATTAATATATATATATATATATATATATATATATATATATATATATATATATATATAGTTTCTACGCTAGTTTACTTCTACTATAAAGTTACAGATTTTTGCTTTATTGATTTTTTTTTGTTTTTTTATGCCTGCGATATAAATGGTAATGCCTGACTATTGATACAGATGTTATCTTTTTTTTTTTGCTTTTATGCTTTATTGGCTGTGTGAAAAGCTCTCTTCAAGGGTAAGTTTCTGGAAACCCATGCCCTACATACCCTTTGACCGCTTCGCGCAGGGGTGGGGTGAGGAGAACAGGGCGGACTAAAGGCGCCTTCAACACTTACTTTAGTCATCGAAGAGAGAGAAATAAAGTCCCCAACGAATTCATCCAATTGGTATTGATTCTTAAACGGCGGAACTTTTATTTTTAAAAGTAGCCTATTCAATTAGCTTTCTCTATTTTTTTATTTTTTTTTTATTTATATGGTTATGAAGTTGGATACTATTCATTTCGTTTGTATTTCTTTTTTTTTTTTTTTCAATTTCCAGAAAAAAAAATTTAGTTTGTATTCTTAAGCATTGGGGTATTATTTCTTATGAGTTATTGTTTTTTGTCTACTTCACAGGTGTCATTAAGCTACTTTTCTTCAGCTTCTATCTTTATGTTATTTTATTTTCTGTGAAGTGCTAGATTTAGAATGAATGAACAAAGTGGTGATATTATCGATCTTGAAGATGCATTTTCTACATTGAAGGAGTGCGCGGAAGGACAATGGGATGTGAATGCCGACGAAATGCTTTTGAAAACCATGATGGCTCTTCAAACAAAGTTTTATGCCCGCTTCAATGCTGTTCGCGACGAGGTGGAAAGCCTTCATGAGGATACCCGTAGTGGCTCTATTCAGCTTCAGAACGCCATGAACTCGTTTGTCCTTCTTGCACAAAAGCAGTTTGTACAAAATCGTGTGTCCATCGACGATGAACCGGATAGCCCGGCGGGATCTACCGTATCGGAGCACAGCGATCTAGATAAGGAGCTCAGTAAGCTGCCGCCGGAGGACGCGGAAGCGCGCATGACTCGCGTGTGCCAAGAAGCCATTGATCTTGGTGTACACGTGCTTGAACAGCGCACCATGCCACTCTTTGGGGGTAACGAGCTGGACGAGGAGGTCGACGAGGCGGAGGCGCTCTCGCAGTCATCGGCGAATCGTAATCGTCACCGCCGTTTCATGGCGATGATCGGGACAGAACGCTTTCTCAGCGACCCGCACGGCGGCTGCGGCACGACTGGTGAAGTGTCGCCCGATAGCGCATCGTCCCCCACTCGCGCGGACTCCGGCGCTGCCGTGGAGCCCTCCCCACCAACTCACATGCCGAGTGCCCATATACCTGTCGCCACTGCATCTGAAGTGTCGCCTTTCCCGCCAGCGAAGGCCCAACCGACCCCACCGCCACCGCCACCGGCACCGGTACTGCCGCGAGAGGCGGCGAAGTCTTTCAATGCCGCACCGCCGAAGCCACCGCCTAAGCGAGCGGCAGCGGCAAGCCTTTTCGATTCCTCCGATAGCTCCGACGAGTCTCCGCGGCCGGATGCTAAGAAAACGCACTTTGCGCCTGCTGCGAAGGAGGTCAGCCTTCTCTTCGCTGGCGAATCCTCAGACTCGTCTGGCTTTTCGGCAGCCCCGAAGGTTTTGCCGAAGGCTCTACCCAAGAAGGCGTCTGTCTTTTCTGACGACTCGACATCGGATAGCGACAGCGATACCCAAGTGCGCCCACCGACAGCCGCTGCGAAGAATGATGTGCCGGTGCCGAGGTTGACAGGAGACGCAATAAGGTCTTCTGTCTCGTCTTCATCAGTTGATTCAAAGTCGGATGGGTGCCCGCCCGTGAAGGTAATGGGCAAGGCACCACCGCCTGTCTTCTCTAGCTCGGGAGAAAGTAGCGTGACGCCGCGGGCAACAAGTGCTATCGCGAGAACACATTCAGAGCCGCAGCCGACAGAGTCAGCAGACGACCCACTTCCTTCGAAGGGACCAATTGCGCCTCCGCTGCCCATTCAGTCTGTCCCTGCAGCAGACTCCGTGATGGAAACTAAAGGAGCGGGGAATCTAGCGGCAGCGGGAAAGATTCAAACTCCCAGTGCGACGACGGGCAAGGTATTTCTTCCACTGCCGAGGCGTGGCGAAAAGGTTCTTTCGTCCTCGTCGGAATCCGATGACCCCGTCGCCGTCCCCGCAGCCCACACGCAGCGCACGCCTTCAGCGTTGCCGGTAAAGCCCGCGGTGAAGGTCGCACCCCCGCGGGTCCAGATATACAGTAGCGAGTCCGACTAATGAGCGGCGCGATTTCCCGGACTCCTCCTGTGCATGTCAACGCCTGCGCACAAAGCAGTGATGGAAGAGAAGTTGTCTATGGGTGTCAGGGGTATTGAGAGGTTTTGTGTGCGTGTAGAATTCGGCTTGGGCACTACTGATCGGACAGTGCTTGTTGTTGGTAATGGGAGTGTTGTCATATTGAAAAGCACCTTTTTTTTTTTACACGTTCCGTTTTATTCCTTTCCTCTTCCCCGTGGTCTTGCGCTATCGTTTTATTTGGATTATATTTATGTATATTAAGGAACTAAAACACTTTATTGAGTGCCTTCACATATATCGAGTGAGTCCAGATGCCGTGGAACCTTGAAGGCCGCGTGGCAGTTGTCACAGGGGCCTCTTCCGGCATTGGCCGCCAGTTGGCCACGCGCCTCGCATCGGAACATCGCATGCGTCCTGTGTGTGTTTCTCGTCGCAATCTGACTGGTCTTTTTGCTCCTGACTGTCGCTGTATGCAGTCCGACATCACCGTTCCCGACGCGTGCGACGCATTGATGCGTTCAGTGCGTGAGACTATTGGGCCCGTTGCACTGCTTGTGAATTGTGCCGGCGTAACACTCAACAAGATGCACGTGCGCAGCACGGATTTGGATTACGATGCCGTAATGGATGTGAATCTCCGTGGCTCTCTTCACCTAACGCGCGCGGCGCTGCGTCACGGCGGAATGCTTGCCAGCGGCATCGGGGACGGCAACAGCGGCGGTGGCTGCGTTGTGCATATTGGCTCCGTTGTCGGCAACGCGGGCAATGAGGGACAAGTCCTCTACGGTGCGTCCAAAGCGGCGCTGAGCGGTGCGGTGCGTTCACTGGCGCGCGAGTACGGCTCGCGCAATCTCCGCTTCAATGTTGTTGCCCCGGGCCTTGTGGAGGGCGAGGGCATGGGCGCCGCGCTGACTGCGTCGCAGCGCGAAGACTGGCGCAGCCGCTGCCCAATGGGGCGGCTCGCAACAGTGGAGGATGTCGTTGACGCAATCATCTTCGTTTCGCTTTGTCGCTTTATCAATGGACAGACAATCGTCGTGGACGGGGGCCTCTCATAAACGCAAAAGGCCATCGCGTGTGTATCCCGCAGCATATGGAAGTCGATCCGTCTTGCTTTTCGTATTTTTCATATTTTGTCTATTTGTATGTGATTCATCGCATATAAGGGAAAACCTGTGTTTTAATTTATCTTTTTCTCTCTCTATCTCTCTATGGCTGTCATTGATTTACTGTTCAAGGACTTCTTACATTCACACCGGCATACTCTCCCTCTTTCCAAACGAATAACATGTCCGAGACGAATCATACACCGCCTGGTGGTGGGGATTCTGCGGCGCATTTCTATGACTCTCGCCTTCCGCCGTCTCTAGCGGAGAAACATATGAAACTGTCGGAGTTCAGCACCTGCACCGCCGCCGCGATGGCCGGCGAGCTAGACAACACGGTCCGCCTTTTGCGTGGCCACTGCCTCACGTTGCAGTCGTGCAGCGAGCGCATTGAGGGATCTCTGCTCACGCTTGGTGTCCCGACCACCTATGGGCTTCTCTCTTCGATTGCAACCGTTGTGGAGGGACTTGAAGCCACTACGTCGTCGTGCAAGCGGTTGAGTGACAGTCACCGTGACGAGGTGCGCCAGCGCGAGGATCTCTTCTCTGCGCTGGCGGGTGCCTACGCGTCACTGAAGGACCGTCAGGAGACGACGGAGCAGGAGCTGCGGCAGATTGTGGCGATGCGGGACCGCGAGCGGGCGGCCTTTGAGCGCGTGGTGGAGTACGTGGAGGCGGTGATTGCGGAGCGCGCGGCGTGGCAGGCGCAGCACGGGCTGAACGCGGCGAATCTTCCGCTCGTGGAGCCAACCTTTGCGCAGCGCTGCCGCGAGACACTGGCGGCCTGCGACTGCGTGGCGCGCGAGACGGGGCGGCCGGACTGCTGCGTGGCGGACAGCGCGGCCGCGGTGGTCGCGCGGTGGGAGGGGGCGGAGGGCGCGCGGCAGTGCACGGCGGCGCCGGCCGCGCGTCTCGCGTTTGTGCCGCCGCTCGCGGAGGTGCGGCTGCTGCGCGAAGTGCTTGCGATGGGCACCGGCAGCCGCGCGCTGCTGCACGACGTGCGCGAGGAGCGCCGCGCACTCGACGAGGCGCGGGGGCGCGCGCGGGAGATGGGCGCCGCGGTGGCGCTGGCGCTGCAGCGCGCGAAGGCAGACCTCGAGGGGATGCGCGAGTGGCTCGGCGGCCTCGAGCGCCGCGGGCAGCCGTTCCTCTCCGGCGTCGACGAATTCCGCAACGCCGTGCGCGGAGAGATGCAGCGGCTGCAGCAACAGCAGCAATTAGGCGCACAGGCAAACGAGCCGGCGCAGGAATCTATGCCGTTGATAAAGGTAGAGGAGGAGAAGGAAGTAAAGGAAGAAGAAGAAGAAGAAGTAGTACCCCAAGCCTTCCTTGAAGGACCTTTCGCCACTGAAGAAATGTAAAGTTAAAAACCGTGCACAAAAAAAAAAGTATATATATATATATATATATATATATATATATGGTGTGTCGTGTATGTTTGTTTATCGTTTGCTTTGATATAGTGACTCTCGTTCTCATGTATATTTTGTTTTTCCCATGAAAGATGGAGCGGTATCGCCTTGACCGGCGTCCTTTTGTACTTGGTGCCGCAAGCGCTGTCTACGACTGCACCGACGTGACGACTGGCGAGCGCCTTGCGGCAAAAGTGATTGACTGCCGCACGCCTTCAAGCAGGCGACGAGCGCAGCGAATGCTTGAAGGCGCCGCGCTGCTTGAGAGTGTCGGGCCGCACCCGGGCCTCATTGTGGTACGCGCCGCACTGCACGCGGATGGCCGAGCGGTTCTCGTGACGCAGCGCTTTACCTCCGGAACGCTTCTCTCACGCATTGCGCGCTATGGGCGCCTCTGCGAGGCGGAGGCGGCGCCGATCGCTGCGCAACTGCTTCGCGCGCTTGCGCACCTCCACCGCGGTGGCGTCATGCACCGCGACGTGAAGCCGGATAATTTACTTTTGCGCAACGGCAGTGATGGCGCGGGGGGCGAGTTGCGCATTGTCCTCGCAGACTTTGGCTTTGCCGCGCCCACAGTGCGCACAGAGGAAGTGGTCGGGTCGGCTCACTACATGGCCCCGGAAGTGGCGCGCATTGCCCTCGCGCACGACACGGGTCGCCTGCAAACAACTGAGCCGTACGACGAGCACTGTGATGTGTGGTCCGCGGGGGTTGTGGTATACGCAATGCTCAGCGGGCGCTTGCCTTTTGATGGCGCAGGGCCGCACGGTGTGTTTGAGGCGGTGTGTCGCCCTACTGCGCCGCCGTTTCCGGATCCCGCGTGGTACGGTGTCGGCGACTGCGCGCGGCGCTTTGTGTTGCATCTCATGACGCGCGAGGCGAAGCGAAGGCCATCGGCGGAAGAGGCCCTCAGTCACCCGTGGCTCTCCCAGAGACACAGATAGCGCCGTTCAGTTCCATAATGTTTCCCTCTCTCTATCCAGCTATGTCGTTCGCTCTTTCTTTCTTTCTTTAGCCTTTTCTTGATCTCTGCCTTTATAATGTACGTATGGTGTCCATTTCTGTTGGAATTCTCCATAGAATGACAGGATTGGTCCGAGGTCGCATTGTGCTTTTTGTGACGTGTAAAATCTATCTGTTAAGTTGCTTTAAGTTGCTCATACCTTTTTCTTATTATTATTATCATCATTGTTATGATGTTTTTTTTTGTTTTTGTTTTGTTTTTTTTATGTTTGTTTGTTTGTTTATTTGTTTTGTAAGGGGGGGGGGAGCTTCTCTCTCTTTGAATTACTCCTGTTTTTCTTTCCTTTTCTTTTCTTTGCCGAGTTTCGTTGCCACCAGTGAGCAATCAAAGTAAACGGAAGACCATAAGAGACATGTTCTGCTGCATCAGTAACTCTGTGCCGCACGAGCCCGTTGTCTCGCGAACGTCCGGCTGTCTCTACGAGCGCTCTCTCGTCGAGGCACACATTGGCGCGCACGGCACCTGCCCCGTGACTGGCGAGCCGCTGCGCGCGGAGGATCTCATTCCCGTTCGCCGCGGCGCGCTGACGAGCGCGTCCCCCGCCTCCGACACCATCCCCGGCCTTCTCGAGCGGTTCCACGCGCAGTGGGACGCGGTGATGCTCGAGCAGTACGCACTGCGCCAGCGCCTCGCGCAGACACAGCAGGAGCTTGCGCACGCGCTGCACCAGTACGAGGCGGCCTGCCGCGTCATCGCGACGTTCATTAAGGACCGCGACGAGTGCGCGGCTGCGCCTGCCGCGGCGCTGAGCGCGCAGGGCGGCGTGCCGGACGCCGTTCTTGAGCGCATCGACGCGCAGGACTCGTCGCAGCGCGCGGCTCGTCGGCTGCGGGCGTCGCCGCCGCGGCTGTCGGCAGTGGCGGCGCTGCGGGACTTTGCGGAGGTGCGGCGCGTCGACGCGGGCGGCGCCGCGTGCGCCGTGGCGTGGGCGGAGGACCGTTCGCTGATCGTCGGACTCCTCTCCGGCGGCGTCGCGCGCGTCCCGTGCGGCGGCTCCGCGCATTCGCCGCCAGTCGCCGGGGAGGGGGCGGTGGTGAGCGCGGGGCACGCGCTGGCGGTGCGCCACATCGCGCACTGCGGGGCGGAGGGCGCCGTCACCGCCGGCGACGACGCGGCGCTGCGGCTGTGGGCGGCGCAGTGCGGCGGGCGGGCCGACGGGGCGGCGGCGCTCGTGTGCCGCAGCGTTGCGCGGCCGCACAGCGGCGCCGTGGCGGGCGTGGCGGCCGTCACTGGCGGCATTGTGCTCTCCGCCTCCGCGCGCGAAGTGGCGCTATGCGACATGGGCCGCGGGGAGGCAATCGCCGCAGTGCTCGCGGCAGACACAGGCGCCCCGGCAGTCGCGTCGCTCGCGGCGCACCCGTACGGCACAATTGCGGCATTGGGCGGCAGTGGCGCGCTCTGCGTGTGGGACGTGCGGCAAATGTGCGCAGACACACACGTCGCGATCCCCAGCGGCGGCTGCGTGGTGTCTGTTGCGTTTGCCGGGGATTGTTTTACACTCTCCACCGGTCTGCGCGGTGGGGAAGTGATGCTGTGGGATCTGCGCAAGATGTCCGCGCCGCTCGCGGAGGTGCGGCGGGGAAAGGACACAGCAGCAGCGCCGGTCGTTGCGTTCGACGCGTACGGAAAGTATTTGGCTGTCGCGGAAGACAATGTGCAGTTGTTCGATTGGGCCGCCGCGCCAAACGAACCAATCTGTGCGCTCAGTGGACACCAAGAGGCCGTCACGGGCGTTTGTTGGGGGACAGACGCGCGGGCAGTGGCGAGCTGCTCGCTCGACGGAACCGTTCGGTTGTACGGCACTTCGTGAGAAAAAGTGCACACAAGTAAACGCATGGGATTTTGGGGTTTAGAGGTACCGCACATGCATACACACCTATTTTTTTTTTTTTGTTATATATATATATATATATATATATATATACATAAGCACAGAACACAAACACAAAGTGATCTATCGGTGCGTCTAATAGCCTACATACATACATATGTATAATGTGTATATGGGCACCTTTATGAGTGATTCTGTGAGCGTCATAGACTCAAAGAAAGCCTTTCCTTTGCTTTTCTTGGATCCTCTGTAAGGAGTTTGTTCTTTTGATAACTTGGTTTGCTTGCTCTCGTCCTTGTTGTTCTTTTCTTTTCTTTATAAATAAATAAATAAATATATATATATATATATATATATATATATAAAGTTCAAGGCGCCTCTCTCCGTACGAGGTGCATCGTGGAGCGTCGAAAGATCTGCCACCTCCCAATCCAGCCCATCCTTTGCACCGCAAGAGTCCAATGATCCAAGAGAACCTCCACAAGAGTGAAGAGTCGTCCGCTGCGCGCCCCGGCGGCTCTTTCTTTATCGGCTCTTCTGCGTTCACTGTGTACGAAGCAACTGCCGCGCAGCTCCGGCGCGCGGGGTGGACCGAAGTGCGTGCGGCCGCGCGTCTCCCGTCGTGCGACGTTGTGCTTGGCGACCGCTTTGACATTCCGTACGCGGTGCTGCGCTGTGAGCGGATCTCACCCGCCTCGCGCTACGCGGGGCGCCGGTGGGTGAATTACTTTCGCGGCTCGCACCGCCTCACACTGAAGGCCTCCATGGTGCGCCTGCTGCACGCGGAGGAGCTCACGGCGAAAGCAAAGTGGCTCCCGCTCTCCTTTGTGCTCGGCGGCGACCAGTCGCGGCGCGGCGACGACCGCGAGGCGCTGTTGGGCGCGGCGGACACTGCGGGCGGTGCCGCGTGGATTGTGAAGCCCAGCGGCGGGTGCAAAGGCCGCGGCATTGTGCTCACGCGATCTCGCGAAGACATTGCCGCGTTCATCGCCGCACTCCCGCCGCGCGGGCGCGCCATATTTGTTGCACAGCGGTACGTGGAGCGGCCGCTGCTGTACGATGGGAGAAAGTTTGATCTTCGCGTTTGGGCACTGCTGCGATCCCCGTTTGATATCTTTGCGTATGCACAGGGCAGCTGCCGCACCGCAAGCGTCCCGTACGAAGCGGCGGATCTCGCAAACACACTCGCGCACTTGACAAACCATTGCCTGCAGGTCGCGGCGGCGGACTTTGGGGCGCGCGAGGCGGGCAACGAGTTGTGGCTGCCAGCGCTCGCCGCGGACTTACGCGCGCGGTACAAGGAAGACGTTCTGCGCACGCGACTCCTTCCGCAGCTGCGGGCCATCATTGTCCGCACACTGCTCGCCGCGCGCGAGGAGATGGAAGTCTCGCCGGACGAGCCGTTCGCCTGCTTTCAGCTTTTTGGTTATGATTTCATCGTCGACGAGGACCTTCACGTTGTGCTGCTGGAGATCAACGGGTCACCGGGCGTCGCGGAGGCGCTCCTGCAGCCGCTCGTCGCTGAAATGATTGCACTCGTCGACGACGGAGGCGACGCGCCACGCGATTGGGACATTGAGGCGCAGCGCTTTGTGCATCTCTGGAGTGACGGAGAACCCATCCCATAGTCTCCCTCTCAATATATACATATATATATACATATATATATATATGCATACTTTTATAGACCTACACACAATGCACATTCAGTCATACTCTACTTACTTTATTCTTTTTTTTTTTTTTCGTTGTTGTTTTGTTTTGTTTTTTGGTGCAAGTAGAGCAGAAGTCTGAGGAACATGTCAGTGAGTTTGAAGAAGGAAAGGAATCTGGTGTCTGAGGACTCAACGGGTGCCTCTGAACAAACACCAAAGGAGCCCATCATGTCCCGCGCCGCGCGGCGAAAGGCGAAGAAACCAGTGGTTGTAGTGACGGAGCAGATGAAGGAGGAGGCGCGGGAGCGACGCCGAGAGCTGCGAAAGCATCTCCGCATGCTCAAGTCGAATGGCGCGCGGAGAAAGGTGGCGGAAATGCGCGCGGAGAAAAGACATCGTGAGACAAACGAGGACGAAGAGGCCGCCGCGCACTTTGACTTGGACGCCAGGCCTGTCAAGAAGACACGGCGCGAGTGAGGTGCCAATGCAAGGGGAGTTTAGGTCATTGATAAACAAGCGGGTAAACATGTGTCTAAACTTGTTTTTTTTTTTTTCTTTAAAAGAGGGGAATACACTCTTACGATACCGACTGAATTGTACATACCCGAGTATACAAGAAAGGAAAAAAATTGCATGCATGAATGAATGATATGTACGAAGGTCTAAACAGATTGTAATAGATATACATATATATATATATATATATATATATGTATATATAAATGATTGTATGCGTCTGTTTTTATTATTTATTTATTATTATTATTATTATTGTTATTTGCCCTTTTTCTTTTCTTTTCTTTTGCCGTGAGGATTCACTGAACGGTACATCTACATACACATGAGCGTGCGACCGGTGGGCCCGCGGCGCGGTGCCCCGCCCGGCTGCGAGGTGCCGGAGGATTTGCTGATGGAGAAGTCCGCCACGCAGCGCGCGGCCATCACGCGTGGCTATCTCGCGCAGTGGCGCCTCGAGCAGAACGAGCGGCCGGGGATCAACGCCTCCATTCGCGCGCGCGAAGCGGAGGAGCGGGAGCGGCTCGCGGTTCGCCCCGCCTCGCGCCGCGCGGCGTCGCAGCGGCGGACGGACGCGACGGCGGCGCCGCTGCCACTGCGTGTGCCGAAGGCGCTGCGCCGCGCCCTCCCGTCACTGCGCGCGCAGTCTGTGCCCGTAGGCGCGACAGTGGACCGAGCGCCCACGGGGCGGGAAGCCCCACTGGAGAAGAAAGCACCAGTGGAGAATGAAGCGACGGTGGAAAGGGAGGCTTCGGTGGAAAGGGAGGTTTCGGCCGCCAAGTCGCTGCGCCGCCCGTCGCGCACGTACTTTCCGCTGGAGGACTTTGACAATGACGACTTCGAAATGCATTCGCCGCAGGCGTGGGTTTCGCTTGGCGGGGCGGAGGGGACCCCGGCGCGCTCTCCGTTCTTTGAACAGGCATCCGGCACCGTCGAGTGGCGCCCGTGTCGCGTTGTGGAGTTCGACCCCGTGGCGAACTCGTACCGCATTGTGTGGGAGCACAGCGGCGCGGCGAAGTGGACGAAGCGGCTGAACATTTGCTTTGACGCGGAGGACGCGGTGCAATGGACGGAGCGCGTGCGCTGCGCGGAGGCGTACCGCCGCGAGACGGAGGCGGCACTGCGCGCGCGGCTCTATTTGTCCTCGCTCGATGCCTCTGCGTTTGCGCCAATGGACCCGACGCAGATGGAGCGCATTCTTAGCCTTGTTGCCCGCCGCTTTCCGCTCTCCGCGCTGCATCTTATTGACCAGTGCACGCAGGAACTGGAGAAACTGTACGATTTCAGTCTTGTGCGCGCACAGCACTGGCGCGATGCGACGCGGAAGGGATCCGCAGAGCAGCAGCGCGTGGAGTCGCTTGACATTGGGTCCCAGCAGCCGCAACAGCAGCAGCAGCGGGAGCAGGAGGGACTCGGCCCAAAGTTACGCGGGACAATTGACACGCCGTCGCCGAATTACGCAATTGCGCGGCAGTTCATTGAGGAGAATCTTTTCCAGACACACGCGCTGCTGCAGGAGACAATGACGTCCGTGCACACGCAGTGGGCGGAGTACCGCGGGCAGTTGCTGTGCCGCACTGACATTACAAAATCAGAGACACCACTGGAGCTGCGCAGCTTTGAGGAGTTGCAGGCGCACCAAGGCTTTACCGTTTCGGAAAAACTGCGAAACGACTGGAGTGTTAATGTGCGCTGCACGATTCAGAACAATCTCGACGCGCACTTCAAGTTCTACGAGGACAGCATGGAGCACTACACGGGCAGTCGCATGCATCGCTTTATCAAACTTGTGAATGTCATGATGACCTCCCAGCTGCGCGACCTGCTGCTCACCTCCCTGGAGGAGTTCGCCGCCTTCGTCCACCGCTATCGCGTTCACCCGCGCGAGGATGATGCGCGGATGGAAGAGCTCCCGGAGGATGTTGCGGAGCGCGAGCACTGGGAGCAGCGCGAGCGGGAGTGGAGCGAGCGGCAGCGCGCAGCGGAATCAGAAGCCGCGCAGCACGCGCCCCAAAAGCCGCACCCGTCCCGCGATCGGCGAAGTGAGAAGGACGCGAAAAAAGAAGAACCCGCAGAGGCGGAGGAGCCGCAGCTCTTTGTGTGGTTTCTCGGGACGCACCGCAACGCACTGCCCTTCACGCGGCGAGTCGTTCAGATGACGGCGGAGCCGCAAGGACTGCGGCCGCTCTTTGTTGTGCGCATCGTCGCCGCCCCGGGCGGATCCGTCGCGTTCTCTCCGTCGCTCGAGGAGGTGGCGGCGGCGGTGCGCGGCGTCTTCTCCGGGTGCTTCGCGTACGCAAACGGCGTTGTGGCGATGGGCGACCAGCTCTTCCCGCTGCTGCAGCTGCCGCCCTGCTTCCTGCTGCCGCTCGAGCGCGGGGAGCCTCCCGTGCGCGCGGCGGAAAATGTTATAGAGGCCGTCCTCGCCGCAAATGTGGAGGCGCCGCTGCAGCTGCAGCAGATGTATCAGGCATTCGCCTATCTCCTCCGCCTGAACCCGGACGCCATCGCAAGAGAGGCCACAGCGCGCGGTCTCTCACTGCACGAGTTTGACTTGACTTTTGAGCGCCTGGCGCGCGACCGCGACCGCATCGTCAAGCGCACGCCAAATAATGTAAAGTATGAAATGTTTCTCGTAGACTGCAAGGGCATAAAGGAGGCGCTGGTGAAGAAAGCCGAGCAAGTGCAGAATGCGCTGATGGAGGCGCTCGCGCAGCGGCTGCGCGGGAGCTGCGCGGGGTTTTTGCAAGAGTACAAGACAATGAGCACTCGATTGGAGGACGAACCAGGCTCACCAGAGGAACTTCAGGAGCTGCGCGATTTCCTCGATGGCATTCCCACACGACAAGAGGAAATAAACGAGGGATTCGACACAATCACAAAGGGTTTTGATCTTCTCTTCAGGTATCGATACGACTTCACGGAAGAAGCATGCGACGACTACCGTGCCGCCTACAATTGGCCACGGCGTCTCCAGCAAGAGCTCGAGGATGGCAACTTACGCTGCAAGGAATTCCGCAGTGTGCTCATGCAGAAATTGCGTGACAATTGTGAGTCTCTCACGGCAGGCATCGCGCTTCTTGCCAATACAGTGGACGATTTCACACACAATGGCGACGAGGCTTTGGCTGATCAAAACTACGAGCAGGCAAAGGCCCTCGAGGAGCGCATTCGCGCGTACCAGGACGAGATTCAGCTCTACAACAGTCACGAAGTTCTTTTTGGTCTTCCGCAATCCAAATGGCCACAGTTAAAGGAAATACGCGCACTGCTCGAACCATACCACACCCTTTGGGGTGTTGTCAGCGACTTTCAGAACGAAAGCGAGCGTTGGCTTGAAACGCGTATCGCCGCTCTCGTTGCGAGCGAGGCGGACAGGCAACTCGCGGACTGGTCGAGGAAAATTACGATTGTATCTAAGAAAATTAAAGAGGCGGAACCCAGTGCGGTCGTCAAGGATATCAAGGAGAGTATTGCCAAATTTAAGCCATATATTCCACTACTCTACGCGTTGCGCAGCAATCTCCAAGGAAGTCACTGGAAAGCGATCTACCAAATCTGTGGTATACCGAAAGAAAAGCAAAATCTTGGCACCGGTAGTGGCGATTCAAATGAACAGCAATCCTTTAATACCTTTGTTCAAATGGGTATGCTTGAATTCATGCCGCAAATTGAAAGCATCGCGACGGTCGCGCAAAAGTCCTTTGAACTCGAGAGCGAACTCATGGGCATGGAAGCGGAGTGGAAGAAGCTGCTCTTCGATATGGAACCCTACCAAGATACACACAAGCTGAAGTCCAACGATGTCATGCAGCTTACACTGGATGAGCATATTCTCAAGACACAGTCCATGCTTGGGAAACCCATTGTGCGACAAGCCCCAGCTCTACAAGCTCGGGTGATGCAATGGGAGCGACTCCTCGACCGAATTCAAACCATTATGGATGAGTGGTTTAAATGTCAGAGCACATGGGCTTACCTGGAGCCCATTTTTTCCTCTGCCGATATCTCGCGCAGTTTGCCCAAGGAAAAGGCCCTCTTTGTGTTGGTGGACGAGTCGTGGCACAAGATAATGGAGCAAACGCGCTCGACGCCTCAGATCTTAACCCGTTGCCAAGACGAGATGCTTCTCCGGGTACTCACGGATAACAACAACAATCTCGATGTAATTCTCAAAAAGTTACAACAGTTCCTTGAAACCAAGCGTATGATTTTTCCACGCTTTTATTTTATCTCCAACGAGGAACTCCTACAAATTCTTTCGGACAGTAAGGATCCGTACCTTGTGCAGCCATATCTCTGCAAATGCTTTGAGGGTATCAAGCGCATTGAATTCAGTGAAACACATGACATTCTTTCAATGCAATCCTCCGAAGGTGAAGTCGTAGAACTCGTACGCAAAGTCAACCCGGGTAATCATCAAAACCTTGTGGAGCACTGGTTACAAGCTCTTGAAACGGTGATGAAGGAGACAATTTTGGATCGGTTGCTACAGGCAACAGGTGATTATGCGACAAGGGCAAAACGGAGCGATTTTATTCGCACATGGCCTGGACAAGTAGTGATTGCAGTGTGCTCATTGTATTGGACTATGGAGGCAACGGAGGCGATGGAGTCGGAGGGAATTGTTGGTCTCACAACATACCATGAAAAGTGTGTCAACCAACTGGATGACCTTGTGGTGCTTGTGCGAGATCGAAATCTTGGGGTTGTGGAAAGGTGTACACTAGAGGCACTTGTCGTCGTTGAGGTACATGGAAAGGATATTATTGGGCAGCTCTCAGAGAAGGGAGTGGACTCCCCCAAGAACTTTGACTGGCTCGCACAGTTGCGCTATTACTGGAAAGAAGATCATTTATATGTGCATCAGATTAACGCATCCCTGCGATACGGTTATGAGTACCTTGGCAATACCGGGCGCCTCGTCATTACACCTCTTACAGATCGCTGTTACCGCACACTGATCGGTGCTCTTCACTTGAACTACGGTGGCGCACCCGAGGGACCTGCCGGAACGGGCAAGACCGAGACGACAAAGGATTTGGCCAAGGCACTTGGTAAGTATTGCGTGGTGTATAACTGTTCTGACCAGATTACAGCAAAAGATTTGGCAAAGCTCTTTAAAGGGCTTGCGCAATCCGGTTCCTGGGGCTGCTTTGATGAGTTCAATCGTATTGAAATTCAGGTGCTTTCTGTCATTGCACAACAAGTTGCTACCATTCAAGAAGCTATCATCCAAAAACGCACAGAGTTTATTTTTGAAGGCACGCAAATTCGCCTAGACGCGGGTTGTGCCGTTTTTGTGACGATGAATCCTGGGTATGCCGGCCGCGCGGAGTTGCCCGATAACCTCAAGGCTCTTTTCCGTCCCGTTGCGATGATGGTTCCAAACTATGCCATGATTGGTGAGATTCAACTTTACTCCTACGGTTTTCTTAATGGAAAAGTGCTGGCTGAAAAGATTGTCGCAACATACCGTCTCTGTTCGGAGCAACTTTCGTCGCAGGACCACTACGACTACGGTATGCGTGCGGTAAAGGCGGTGTTAACGGCTGCTGGGCGTCTTAAACGAACCTACCCCGACGAGGACGAGATGATACTGATGCTACGCTCCATTCAGGATGTCAATCTTCCTAAATTTCTCACGCAAGACGTGGGTTTGTTCTGTGGTATCATTTCAGATTTATTTCCCGGTGTTGTGGTGCCGGAGCCGGACTACGAAGACATGCACCACGCGCTTGACCGGGTGTGCAAGCAGTTCAACCTTCAACTCACGTCATACTTTGAGGAAAAGATTCGTCAGACATACGAAATGCTTGTTGTGCGGCATGGTATGATGCTCGTTGGTTACTCGTATGCGGGAAAGACGAAAATTCTGCAGTGCCTATCAGAGGCTCTTGGTCTCATGGAAGCGAATGGAAAAGAATTTCGTACGCGGCTCATCACAATGAATCCCAAATCCGTGACAATGCCACAACTTTACGGAAAAGTTGAGGCATCCGGTGAGTGGACCGATGGCATTCTTCCATACCGTTTCCGTCGCGCCGCGCAGGAGACTTCGACCGATCGGAAATGGATTGTCCTTGACGGACCTGTCGATGCCGTGTGGATTGAGAACATGAACACGGTCTTGGACGATAATAAAAAACTTTGCTTGCAGAATGGTGATATTATTCCCATGTCTAAGGAAATGAATTTGATCTTTGAAGTTCAGGATCTTGCACACGCCTCCCCTGCCACTGTCTCTCGTTGTGGTATGGTGTATATAGAGCCCGAATCACTCGGCTGGCAGTGTCTCATTGACTCGTATTTAAATACTTTGCCGGAGGAACTTCTGGAAAACTCGGATGTGATCCATGCGCTAAAATCCCTGATAGATGTGTTTATCCCACCCATGCTTGAGGTGGTTCGGAAAGAGGTGCAAACGGTTATTCCACAAGGATCTCTTGTTGCGGTGGCAAGTTTTATCAAGCTTTTCTCAACTTTTATTGCGGAGCTGGAGGAGGAGGACCCTCAAACCCTTGGTATGGATCCCGCGACAGAGGCCCGCACGCTGTTGATGAAAGTTGAGGGATGGTTTCTTTCCTCGCTTGTTTGGTCTGTTGGTGGCTGTCTTTTTACAAAGGACCAGTCGATAGTGAACACCGCGTTGCATCATGTGATTTCGACGGCCGCGGCAGATGGGCAGTATAAGTTTACTCTCCCTTTGGTTGAAAGCAAGCGATCCTACTATGACATGCGACTCGAGACAAAAGGTGAGGTGCGCTTTGCGCCATGGGCGGACTATGTACCAGAGTTTTCCATTGCTGAGGATGCAGAGTATCAAGACTTAATTGTCCCCACAAGTGCGCAAACACGTTATGAGTATTTGACAAGGCTGATGATTGGGGCGATGCACCCAGTTTTGCTTGTTGGTGATACAGGAACGGGTAAGACAATTATGATGCGTGCTTTGCTCAAGTCTCTACCGGAGGAAACTTACTCACTTAATATGATTCAGTTCTCCGCACAGACGACCGCAGGGCACCTACAAGAACTCATTGATGGAAGTCTTGAAAAGCGTCGCAAGGGGTTTTACGGTCCACCGATTAACAAGAAAATGATGATCTTTGTGGATGACACCAATCTTCCGCAACTTGAGGAGTACGGTGCCCAGCCGCCAATCGAATTGCTGCGTCAGTTCCTTGACCATGGTGGATATTACAATCACACAAAGGATAGCGTGGATTTTCGGCGACTCGTGGATATTCTTCTTCTTTGCGCAATGGGTCCGGCCGGGGGTGGGCGAAATCCTATTACGCAGCGTTTTACGAGGCACTTCAACACCATCGCAGTACCTGCCTTTGACGAGGCGACTCTCTCCAAGATATTTGGTACGCTCATTGATTGGATTCTCAGTAAAGGGTTCCCCAACACTCTGCGTGGAATGGGTACGGCACTGGTTAACGCAACCGTTGAATTGTACGAAACGCTTGTGGATAATCTCAAACCTTCACCAACGAAGTCGCACTATACCTTTAACTTGCGCGACGTGAGCAAGGTGTTTCAAGGGATCGACATGGCGAACGCCGCAAAAATAACGGGAGAGCAAAAAATGTCTCTACTATGGATGCATGAAGTCTCGCGCGCCTTTGCCGATCGTTTTATTGATGACAAGGACATGAATTGGTTTCTGAACGAGGTGGGCAAACTATCGCAGAAACATTTCAAAATGCCTCTGGAAAACCTTCACAACACAGAAAATCCCGTGCTCTTCTCTTCTTTCATGAACGATGATGGGTACTATGAGGAACTGCCCGCTGTGGCGGAGGCCCGAAAGGTACTAGAGAGCAAACTCGATTCCTACAACATTTCAAGCAGCAAAAGTGAACTTGATCTTGTCATATTTAACTACGTTCTCGTACACGTGTCTCGCATATGCCGTGTTCTTCGACAACCCGGTGGAAACCTCCTTCTTGTTGGTGTTGGTGGCAGTGGTCGACGCAGTTGTACAAAGCTCGCGGCATACATACAAGAGTCAGATTACATGACCACCACACAAACTAAAGATTACGACTATAGTGATTTCCTTGATGATGTGCGTAGTCTCCTTCTTTGTACTGGAAAAGATGGCTACTCCACAGTTTTCGTGATGACCGACACACAGATAACATCTGAGAGATTTCTTGAGGATATTTGCAGTTTACTGAACACCGGTGAAGTTCCTGGTATTTGGGATACAAAGCAAGATAAGGAAGCGTACGAGGACGCTGTTGCGTCGCTGCGTGAAAAAGGTAAGGAACTTGGTCGACCCGACACGGCCGAAGCGCTGCAGATGCTCTTTGTGGAGCGTTGCCGCAAGTATATGCACATCGTCCTCTGTTTCTCGCCTGTTGGTCATGTGCTGCGTGAGCGACTGCGTAGGTTCCCTTCGCTCGTGAACTGCACGACCATTGACTGGTTCCGCGAATGGCCCGAGGACGGCCTTCGCTCCGTCGCAACGCGTTTCCTCGGAAAGGTTGAGATGAGCGACGGCGAGCGCCTAGCGGTGCAGGAGATGTTTGTGACCTTTCACCAGCAAGTGCGGGATCTCGGCAAGGTGTACCTCACCGAAGCGCGTCAGCACACGTATGTGACGCCGACCTCGTACCTTGACCTTCTCTCGACCTTTTCGCGACTGCTGGACGAGCGGCGGGAGGAGCTTACTGGACTCATGCACCGCTACGCGAATGGGCTGCAGCAGCTGAAGAAGACGGAGGACCAGGTGGAGGTGATGCAGGATGAGCTCGCTCGCTTACGCCCGGAGCTCGCGCAGAAGCAGCTGGAGACGGACGAGCTCATTAAGGAAGTCGAGCACGAGAGCCGACTCGCGGAGGAGCAGCGGGCAATTGTCGCCGTCGACGAGGCCGCGGCAAACGAACAGGCGGCCGCTGCGAAGGAAATCAAGGATGCATCACAGCAGAAGGTCGATGAGGCGCAGCCACTTGTCGAAGAGGCACGGCGTGCTGTTTTAGACCTAGACCCTAAGGCCCTACAGGAGATTAAGGCACTCAAGACCCCACCACAGGGTGTCAAGTACGTCATTGAAGTTTTATGTACATTGCTTGGCGGGTCCTTTAAGCCAAAGCCGGTGCGGGACCCACTCAGCGGCAAGGTCTCCGTGCCATACTGGGAGCACGCCAAGACCGCACTGCTGAATGCGGAGTTCAAAAACACACTTCTCACAGCCTATCCTGATATTGTGGACAATGCGCCAAGTGAACAAATTGAAGAGGTTAAGAAGAAAATGACAAATGACATGTTTAAACTGGAGAATATTCGGAGGACGTCTGTTGCGCTTGTTGGTGTGGCAACATATATCCGTGCGGTGGTGGAATACTACAAGCAGAACAAAATTATCAAACCCCTTCTTGCGCAGGCCGCCGCAGCACAGCAGGAGTACGACTCCGCCATGGAGAGCCTCAACCGTAAGAAGGAAGAACTGCGCATCATCAATGAAAAGCTTGAAACTCTCACAAACCGCCTCGATGGGGTGAAGAGAGACAAGCAAACCCTGGAGGAAAGGGTCAATGACACGGATGTTAAACTCACACGCGCCAAAAAACTCATCGAAGGTCTCGGGGGTGAGAAGGTCTGTTTTGCGAGGGAAAGTGAGCGATATAAGGAGGAACTCAAGTTTGTCCTTGGTAATGTTGTTATTAGCGCCGGTGTGGTTGCGTACATGGGACCATTTCTGCATAAATATCGGGAGCGCATCATACATGCGTGGCTTGGCTTGTGTCGCAAACACAGCATTCGCGTATCGGGTGACTATGCTCTGGCCAAGTTTGTCGGATCACCGATTGACATTCAGACATGGAAGCTGCAGCAGTTGCCCTCCGATGGTTTTTCCATCGATAACGCTGTCATTATGAAGACCTCAGGCCGGTGGCCGCTCTTTGTTGACCCGCAGCAACAGGCGAACAACTGGATCCGAAACATGGAGCGGGCAAACAACCTCGTCATCACGCGGCCAGCGGACCCGGACTGCATGCGCATTATTCGCAATGCCATTATGCAGGGTTACCCTGTGCTAATGGAGAACCTTGATGAGACTGTTGACCCGATGCTTGAAAACCTCTTGCTTAAGCGCCTGGTGCGTGAGGGGAGCGTTCTCATTGTACACCTCGGTGAGCCCGTTGAGTGGAACGAAAATTTTCGCTTTTATATGACGACGAAGCTTCCAAGACCGCATTTTCTTCCGGAGGTGAGCACAAAAGTAACGCTAATCAATTTTATGATCACGCAGACCGGTCTGCAAGATCAGCTGCTGCAGCGCGTTATGATGAACGAGAGACGGGATGTTGAGGAGAAGAAGCAGGCGCTTACCCTCGAGGCGGCAGATAACCAGGCGAACCTGAAACGCACAGAAGACAAGATCCTCGCCATTCTCTCAGCGAAGGGAAATATCCTCGAAAGTGAGACAGCCATTGAAGAACTGGATAGCTCCAAAATACTGAGCGATCAGATTGAGAAGCGGCAGGAGGAGATTGAAGCCATGGAACGCATTAGTGACCGCACGCGTAGTCTCTTTATTCCCATCGCAAGCTTTGGTGCATCACTCTTTTTCTGTGTCACGGAACTTGCCAACATTGATCCCATGTACCAAAACTCATTGAGTTCGTATGAGATCATCTTTCAGGAGGCACTGCGGCGCAGTGAACCTTCTGATGAAGTGGATACGCGTATTAACAACATCCGCACGACGTTTCAGAGATCACTCTATGCGCACATATGTCGATCTCTCTTTGCTCGTGATCAACTGCTCTTCTCCTTCACCATGTGTATGAAGATTCACGAGGTGGATGCGGGAGAGCTCCGCTGGCTGTTGGTGGGTGGCGTTGAGGCGGATGAGCGACTGACGGAGAATCCCTTTACCGAGTGGCTGCCGGACCAGAGCTGGCGACTCCTCTGGCGCGCGGGCACACAGCTGCCTGTATTCAAAGACCTTCTACAACTCGTGCGGGCGGAAGAGGAGTTTTTCCGCTCGTACTACGAATCGGCAGACCCACTAGATTTGTTGTTCCCAGAGGCCGTCGCACATTTTGAGGGCCTTCAGCGTCTCATTCTTGTGCGGTGCCTTCGGGCGGATAAGATTGTTCCTGCCGTGACGGAGTATGTGCGCGAGCTGCTTGGCGACTACTATGTCGAGCCGCCTCTCTACACGCTTGACGATGTCGTTAATGAACTTGCGCACGATCCATCCGTGCCGCTCGTCCTTGTGCTCTCACCGGGAGCGGATCCAAGTGCAGAGCTTGATCGTCTCGCAGAGCAGCGTGGGATGAGTAGTCAACTCTTTAAGCTCTCGCTCGGACAAGGACAGAATGTCTTTGCACGGCAACTTATCAGTGATGGTATCAAGACTGGGCATTGGGTTTTTCTGCAGAACTGTCATTTATATCAAGACTTTATGCCAGAGCTCTCCCGCATCATTGAAAACTACAGTGATAGTGGGGCCAAGAAGGAACTGCACTCTCAGTACCGCCTTTGGCTCACTTCGTTACCAAGCGAGACTTTCCCTATTGTAATTCTTCAACATGGTGTAAAGCTTGTTCAGGAACCGCCAAAGGGACTCAAAAGTAATCTAATGCAGTCGTACATCACGAATCCCATCGCTGATATGCAGTTTTTTGATTCGTCTACGAAACCGGAAATATGGAGAAAGTTGCTTTTTGGTCTTTGCTTCTTTCACGCAGTCATTCAGGAGCGGCGCCAATTTGGGCCTTTGGGATGGAATAGACAGTATGAGTTCAATGAAACTGATCGACGCATTAGTGTGCAGCAACTCAACATGTTTCTCAATGAGAATGAAGAAGTCCCGTACGATGCACTATTATACCTTACAGGACAGTGCAACTACGGTGGGCGGGTGACAGATGAGTGGGATCGCCGCTGTATTATGGCAACGCTCGCTATTTATTTCAATCCCATGATCATGAGCGATGATTACGTCTTCTTTTCAGAAGTTCCTGAATACTATGTCCCGCCGTTTGGAGAGTATGACTCGTATGTAGAATACATTCATAGTCTGCCAGCCATACAGTCCCCGGGGGTATTTGGACTTCATGAGAACGCCGATATCACCAAAGATGAACGGGATGCGGCAAAACTTCTTGAGGCTACACTACTCACACAACCAAGAGAATCAACAGATGCGTCGTCCACGTTGGATCCGAATACAATAGTGAAAGAAATGGCACACAGTGTCCTTAGTCGATTGCCTCAGCCGTTTGACATTGAAGAGATTCAAGAAAAGCACTCCATTGAGTACTCACAGTCCATGAATACGGTGTTGCTACAGGAAGCAATACGATATAAGCGTCTTCTTGTAATCGTTCGACAGACACTGGTCGATGTTCAAGATGCCATTAGCGGAAAAGTGGTTATGAGCGCCGACCTTGAAGGGGCTTTTGATGCCATGTATGACGGTAAGGTTCCTGATCTCTGGAAAAAACGTTCGTACCCGTCTCTAAAACCATTCGGCTCGTACGTTAGTGACCTCATTGATCGCCTTTCGTTTCTTCAAAAGTGGTGTGATGAAGGTCCCCCACCAATGTTCTGGATCAGTGGGTTCTTTTTTACACAATCCTTTCTTACGGGTGTTATGCAAAACTATGCACGCAAGTGGAGGATAGAGATTGATAAGTTGATTTGGCAGTTCACTGTGCTTACGGAGGAAAACTGCCCAGAGGCCCCTGAGGACGGGTGCTTCATATACGGACTTTTTCTCGAGGGCGCCGGGTGGGACGCCGCCAACGGAGTCCTCTGCGAAAGCAGACCGAAGGAACTGTTCGTAAAGTTTCCTATTATGCGTTTGGTGCCGTGCCGCCAGCAGGACCTCCCAGACACGTTCACCTACCAGTGCCCATGCTACAAGACAACGGATAGACGGGGAGTGCTGTCCACAACGGGACACTCCACAAACTTTATTCTTGCGGTCGACCTGCCACGTCGTGAATTTGACCCGGAGAGTAATTGGGTATTACGTGGAGTTGCTCTTTTTACTCAACTCTCTTTTTAAAAATTTTAAAAAAAAAAAATACAAAAATGAATGAAACGTATCATCGACACTCGGCATGGAGGCAAATAAACAAATATACGAGAAGGCACAAGGAATTATATGTACTTTGTTATGTATGTAAAAGAAATCATGTTATTATGATTTCATTTCTTTTTTTTTTTTTTTACCTGCGAACAATTCTGTTTTCTTATATATATATATATATATATCTTATATTGTATTCGCATTTATGCATTAGCTCAAGTTAACAACTCAGCAGAAAAGTAAATCACAGATGTAAACATGTATATTGTTTCTTTGTTTTTACTTTTGCACTTTTTTTTTTTGCTTTCTTTTTATGTCCTTTTTTTTTTTTTTGATGCTTCTTAAATTAGTCTTAAAGTAAAAAATTGCACTGAGGTCAAGGAAACCAATGCGCACACATCGAGAAACCAAGTGAAATATTTGCAACGACAAGTTTTCTGCGAAGTGGCGTGGGCGCTGATAAGGTGTGTGTTGTTTATACATATATATATATATATATATGTGTGTGTGTGAGAGAGCTTATGCTATACTGAAAGAATCAGTGCTTTCCTCAAGTCATCATCTAGTCTCAAAGGGATATCTTTTTGGACAATATGACTAAAAAGCATTGATTCCTATCGCCGTTAATTTGCTCTTCAGCAAGCACAGTACTAATAGACCAAGAGAAGCAATGACACACGTTGTTGTTTTTTCCGTTATTTTCACTCTGCCTAAGCGGACTTTGCACTTACAGTTTACTCTCTTGAAAGGTTGCAGATTTACGTTGCGCTCAAGAAATTCACAGTAGTGCACACATAAAGTCTTTTGAGTTTGCGCATGAACAGGCTGAATGATTGGTGACCTCATTACTAAAGTATATGATTGCGTGCTTTCACCTTTTTTTTTTTACGTTGATTTTGGTTCTTCTCAAGGTTTGAAAAGACTGCCATCAAGGAGTTTTTTTTGTTGTTGTTCATGTTAGTTACATTTGCACTCATTTCAAACGGAGTTTTTGTTTCACTGAAAATAAAAACTGTCTTTATCCAAAATAAATGTTCGCAAATCTGACTTTCCTACTCGCCGAGGAGCAAAAAAAAAAAAAAAGAAAAAAAAAACAGTGTGTGAAGGAAATTTAAATCTGAATCAGGGCACACACTGGGTCCGTGCACCTCATTCGCATTGGTGGTGAAAGCCTCTCTGTATTGCTCCTGGTGCAGAAATTCGGTTTGAATAGAGCGCAACAGTGTGGCAGTGGGCGCTGGTGCTTGCGCAAACACAGTATCTGCCGCTCCTTACACTGCAACGTGTGAAAGCCCGAACGCACCCGCGAGACAGTCACTCTGGCTGTGCAGGTGACCTTTCGGCTCGCCACTTCAGCATATCCGCTGGGAGTTATATTGGGTGATAGGTCGGAGAAGGAAAGGTTTCAGAATATGTTCTCAGTTGCGAGTTTCGTGCAATTGCTTTCTGCCTCGTGTTCGTCGAGTCGTGTCATACTTTAATACTTTTGAAGCGCAACTGTCAGAGGCTCTGGAAGAAGTGCGTGTGTAAGTAACTGTATGGCGCAAAGGGACAAATGTCGTGCATGCTCCTTCAGTGAGCAGAAATGATTTTTGTTTCATCTTCTTCTGGAAGCTCATGGTAACAATGGGATCACTTGAGTATTCATATAAATTCTCTTTACCTGCTTTCAATTATTTTTCCGACTATGCGATAGAGATTTCTAATAGCTCTCACTTTCCGAAAGTCCATGCCCTAACTGCCCCTCTGGTCGCCTCGTGTGGACGGGGAGGCGTTTTCAAAAATTAATTTTTATTCAGTAAAGAGACAAACACAAAAATACACAATGACTGTCTAACAAAACTCAAGTAGATTGGTGAATAGTAAGTTATAATTCTCTTGTGTGGAATAATTTATAATCACGATACTACCTTATTCTGGTGGGTTTTCTTATTTGTAGGAATAGGAAGTTAGTTAGTATTCTATTGTGGTATTACAGCACACTTTTGAACTCTTGTGCAATATATATATATATATATATATATATTCACAACTTTGAGCAGTTTATTCAATCTGAATATATCCTATTTGCGAACTGCTGAATGCGTTGTCGGCCTTATTTGGAATAATAATACAAAATAATAATAAAACTAAACGTTTAAGTAGTAAAGCTTCCCACAGAACTCTTTGAGAACCATTTCATTTCTCTGGAGTGAAGAGGTAGGTCCTGCTTTTTTTTTTTTGTTCATTACACCCCACACACACACACCGCCACCACCATCTAACCCCGAAGATAAAAACATTTCTGTAATTTTAACGCGACTCTTGTCGTATCTATTGTTCGGCACAGTTACGAAATATGTGGATTAACTTAAGCCATGACAGCTATGCCACCTCGCAAGATAGCGCATAAATTTAGGACAAGCGCACACACACACATATGAATATATATATATATATATACACGCTACAAAAACACTATCGTAATTTTAAAAAAATTGTGCGCATTTCACCTCACAGGTAAGAGATATTTTTTCCCAGCGCTATCATAGTATGGTGTCGGTCAGACATCACAAACGAGAATGTGAAAATAAGAGATAAGTTATAATGCACATTGATACAGTCGTGAAAACTCACGTCTCGCGGTTAAGAATATCCACAAAAGAGGATGTAGGAAGCTGTATTTATACTTTTTTCAAAGGCAACTTAAAATGAAAAGAGAAGCATCGTAACCCTCCCCACAAGGCATCATCAAATGAAAACAAAAACTGTGAAACTCTTTGTTTTTTGCTTTTTAATGTGAAGCTCATGCGAGTTCGTAATTTGTGTAATTATAGTGCACAAGATGAAAGTATCACAACAGTTTATAATGGTAACTCACAAAAGTTTTTTGTTTAGAGGTGTGAAGCCAACACAGTTGTAAGTCAATTGATGCCTGATACTTTATAATAACAAAAAGTGCCATATGCACCATACACATTATGAGTGTTCTTAAATCTCAACGATCGCTCATCTCCAATCGTGCAACACAAAAAGCATTGTTGTCACTCAGAAACTGGTGTATTTCTGTCAACTCCTGGTAACAGAATATCCCCCAGCTACACGTCTGCCGAGAACTCCTTTTGGGAAAGTCCCTTTAAAAGCGTGGTAGCAAACCCCTCACCCGCAAAAAGGGTCAGCAGGCTGAGCGGGTGCACTGTTGAAGTTTACCACGCCAGGTGGGACGCTTCAATTCCAGCAGGCATTGCCATGAATGCTTGAGAAGATAAAAGTTTAGGCATATCGCAAGTATTTTCACATGGAACTTCGTAGTCCTTGCCATCGAAATTGCACTGCTTCGATTCCTTCACGATCCGTTCTCCATGTGAGGAATCCATGTGAGATATTTAATCAAACTTGGAGGAGCATAACACGGTTACAGTAGTCTCAGTTTTGAGTTCCTTTATTTCAGTTGCGTAGATGCCGTTCTACAGTTGGGCAAAGCACAGACTGCCACGAGATCGGAGTCATCGCATAAGTTATTGATTCACAATCGGGGGGTTTGAATAGGTGCAGAATAATGGCACTGTGTTTACAGAAGCCAACTCAAAAGAAGCGCTTGGCAAGTATGTCGGAGTGGCGCAGCAGCAATTTCTCTCACGATACTCACGTAGTGATTCCTTCTTTGTATGCACCTCCTCGTCAGTGTTGGCGAACGCGGGTTGTCGTACTCATTACCTTTCTCATTTAGGTTTACAAGATCTTGAGGAATCCTGTTCTCGAGCATGTCGGTATCACATTCGGAGTGTTGTGCGAGACTGGTACAGCGACCAGAATACAGTGTGGCAGCACTTTTGTTTCTCTGCAGGGAACGACTGGAAAAATCTGAATGAGCTCCCGAAAGGAGCTATTTGTTTAAAATACTCTAAGAAATCTGAAATTAGATGCCTACAGTAGTGCTTAGCTTTGTTCCACGCACCTGCAGCGAGCTGCTCCATGGTCAGTCATGCCTCTTTCAGATTGCTCCATGAATTTTTATGGCCACAGATACGATGTGGGCGACTGGATTCAGCGTAGGGCATACCTCACTAGTTATAGAGTACAGTGTAATCGATGTCGCACTAGAGCGCAGGAATCCATCAAGGAAAAGAATTCGAAAACGGGCCACATGTTCCGTCCACAGTGAAACACAAATCAGATTCAATCTTACTAGGAAAAGAAGAAGCAAAAGGCACATTCCTATCTGTACCATAAGCCTTCTGGCAAATGTATATCTAAGCACTCGGTTCACTGCTTTTAATAACCCTCTCTAGTGCATATACAGACTAAAACACACTAAAACACACTTGACACATCTGTGTCTCTTTGGATACACTATTCTTTTGATATATTTTTTTATGGTTCTGTTATACTCTACTCAAGTCTGCATTGCGATATCATTTCTCGACAATTACCTAGCAAAAGCGTGCAATCCTTTGATAAAAAATAAAGCAGAGAGTAAGAGATGTCACAAAGAAACAGAAAAACACAAACAGCATTATACTGCCGACGGAATATGAAGACTGGAAATACACTGTCGTATCCGTTTCTCCAAAAAATTACCACGATATAAGAAGATCAAACCCCTCTTCCCCCCCCCCCCTCCCTCCCGCACACCCACCAACAACGATGTAGTTAACGGCTTTCCGGTTAGAAACAACAATTTCGTGGTAACACAATTTATTTACAACTTTAGGTGGGGTAAATATGCATAGTAATCCTTATACAATTGCAACTCATTGAATAATACGAGTGGAATTACCACAAAAAACGAGTCTGTAGACCAAAACATTATACAACAGACTGAAATAAGATCGATTAATTCAGTCCTATTCTCACAAGAGCTATTGACATTATGTGACTCTAGAACACAACCTAGATTCTGATGATGCCAGGCACCTCTTCGTGGTGCCGGGGACGACTACTCTCTATGAGGGAAAGCCAAGAGACGGCACCCCCGTTCTCCGCGGTGTTGCAGGCGCTGAGTGAATATGGTTGGGAAAGCGGAAAACTAATCTTAGCCCACGGGTGAAGCGTTCGCGCGCACTGTGCGAAATGATACCGTGGCCGCTTCTCCTAGGGCTGGGGCTGGACACAACTTGGAATGGCAGCCATAATCTTAGCAAGAGCAATGGACAGGGCCACAGTTGCTTAATAATACTCTAACAGGTTTACAATGCAAGCAATATTAATGAGACCACTGCATCTTGTGAGGAGAGTTTTTTGCTTTTAAAATAGAATTATTCACAACACTCTCAAAAAAAAAAATCTATTTATATACAGTGACACACTCCTCTTATGGAAAGTAACAACTTCACTTGTGTCAGCGTCCAAAAACATGTACTTAAATGCGACAGCACATTTCTTGCAAAATCTATGGGAAGCATAGTTTTTCTGATTGTAGAGGTGAGTGAGAGATTCCTGTCGTCCTTCCTAAACAACAAATCTGTTTAGATCCTGGATATCTGTTCTTATGGATACGTCTCTATATATAATTTTGAAAAGGGATTATTTCTTTTATTGATAGTGCGTCTATCTGTATTTTTGCGCTGCTTAAAATTATACTGAAGTAAGTGCATATAATACGTATCTTGCCTTTACATGATTAAATACATTGCTTTAAATAACTTTAAATGCTATTTACTTTAGATTAATAGATATCTCAAAAGTAAAATGCATTCCGTCTTCCATTATACTGTTTTTCTTTGAGAATATCCACTTATCTACTCGGCGTGGCCTACCTTTACCTGAATTCAAGAAGATAAACTAAGAGACCAAAGGGGATAAAAATTAATATGGGTTTTATGAATTAACTCAAGCTTCACCTGTATCAAGAAACACCTGTCCATAGCAAGGGTAACCAGTAAAATCACACAACAGCGAACTAAAGAATCTATTAATCACGAATTACAAATTGGCAGGTTTTAGGGATTTTTCCGCCCCGACGAAGAGATGCTCCCTCTCGCAAATCTTATCCCTTTATCCAAGTCATCTCTATAAAACGTTTGACCTCGTGAAACACCGTTCGACGGATTCTCTGCTGAAATGGCATACCTGAATGTCACCTACAATTTGGCGTTATTGAGAATCCGGAATATTTCTTGTAGTTCCCTAGCCAAGACATAGAATTTGGTAGTACGTTTTCTCGCCGCAGCTTGTAAGAAAGTATTTTCCACTCATATGTTCACGGAAGTATGCTATCTATTTTTAAAGGCGTGGTGCACCAAGCATACCGCCGATCCTCCGTCAGCACAATAAGTGTTGAAGGCTTTTCCCATCGGTCTTCTACAATTTGTAAACCTCCAGTGTGGGGAATGAAGATGGCCCACCATCCGACTAAATACGCATCCGCCACGAGGGCGGCGTTTGCCGGCTTAAGCTTCTCTACTATGCGCCGCGGCATCTCCAAAATGCGGGTCAATAACGCCTCTCCGGCTGCAAGTGGTGAGGGATAGAATTTTCCGGCTTCTTCTATGGATACCAAACACTTGTTTAAGGCTGACAACCGTCTCCTTACCAGGTTCAAACAGAAATAGGAGTGCACCTACCGAACACCTAACATGGCTGCTGCGTAAAGCATCCATGAGGTAACGCACTCCAATCCTCTAACAGGAATAGAGTGACAATTTGGGCTATCGTGAAGGCATCTTCTTATTTTGCGGTCCCGCTAAAAAAGCTTGCTCTGTATGATCCAAATCCAAACACACACACACAAAAAAAAAAAAAAATACGAGTTGGATGGTACATTTCACAGATTATCCGATAGTGGCTCTATATGCCTTCGTGTTATTAATCATGATGTTATACCACGGTGGTACCGGCCTTACTGGGCCAGATATTCTTATGTTGTCAATTCACACATCGACACAGATCGACTTCGGTGGGGCCAACTCCAGCACAAGGATCTCCTCTGACTCAGTGAACGTGCCTGTAACCAACTGCAGAATCTCTTAACTTGCCTCATAACCCGTTGGTAGTCTGGTCAGCTCAATTAAGGTGCCCTCTGCCACTCTACAGCGAAAGAGTGGCTTAGCCTCAAACGGCAATTTTTTTTTTGAAAAAATGAAGATTTCACATCGATTCATGCAGCGCATAGCTCCCACACTGCTGGGAGGTAGGCTGTTATGTGCATCAGCGGCACTTGAGCCCCATATTGCTCAACATTATTCTTGTCCGCAGGCCAGGATATCCAACGGCGACGCTTTCCCGTATCCTTTTCTTCTATGACGGAAAGTGGAATAACCAAAGACAATATGAGCTTATTTGAGGCATCGGTAAAGATAACAGACGATCTTAAAATCGCTACATCCTGTACTGGAATTCTTTGGCAACTCTCGCGACTCTTGTTGGATGGCAACCCTACCAGTATTTGCCACAATTCCCCAAAAAGTGCTCTCATCCCGGCATTCAAGCGGTGGATAACCGCCTCCATGTCCAGAACCCCGACAGTTACTTGCTGCAGACGAATAGTTGCCTCTTCCTCTGGTGAGACCAGACGCGAAGCTGAAAGTTGACGCGTGATTGTGGTCTGGAAACAGTTCAGTCATACCCCGGTGTATCCCCTATATGCACCCACAACTCCTGCTCTATCAAATGTACTTGATTTACCTGAGCGGCAACAGAGAAAACAAGTTCGTCAATATGGTTGTGCACAGCCCCGGATAACGTGCCGTGTTCAGGGGCCAGGTAGACGAAGTCTCCATGTCATGAATAATGAGAAGGTCCTGTGGTCATAGGTCCGCCCCATGGTTTCCCTGCACGTTGTCCTACGTTGTACGTGTGCGTCCAGTGGCCAAAGGCAGCACTTAAATAGCACCGCATGCGTATCGGGGCTCCTTCCTTGTTCTCATAAAGTTGTATCGCCTTTGCCCACTTGTCGGAATATTGTGCGGAGCGAGGAAATCGGAAGCCGTGGGTTAGAAGCGGCCCTTATTGCTATCAGAAAATTGTCCAGGATTCTCTGTCCCGATTTAACCAACGACACTTCCGGATTCTCGATATTTTCAATTATTTTCGTCCATTCACCTAGCTTATCAAAACTTCCATCAACCCTGGTATTACTGTGCCCACAATAATCATATTCTTTCCGATTTTCCAATGCAAGTCGTGCCATATCTCTATTCAGTATGCGGGGAATCTACGTGGAGATGTCAAAAGCTCGGAATTCAAAGGGCATTGCGTCTGTATTATTAGGAGTTATGGGAATCAACTGACCACTTCACCAGTATGAGAGGAAGAAATACAATTACCCTCATGGTCTCTCTGTGCGCTCCCCGAATTAGTGGCGAACGCGCGCCCATTTAGGGACCAACGCCGAAGAGGGTATGATCTAAAGAAGAGGAGCAGGGTTCCCGCGTACATCTTGTTCTATGGATAGATTCTGGACCCTTCCAACAGATTGGGAGTTCAGTGCAGATGCCTGCCTCCTCTCCGCCATGCCACAGTTGCCTCACGCCTCTCAAACTCGTAGAGCCTTTTCCAATTAGGCTTTACTGATAATAAAGTCATGCTGTAATTTGGATAGAGTCCGTATTACTTCTTCCTATTGCCCAGCAAGCGAGGCTTCTCTATAGTTAGCTTCTGGTTCCCTATTATACACATGAGTGTCACGCGCGTTGATTTCCACTGGAACCAAAGTGTATTCGGTTTGTAAACGCCGTTAATCATTATCTTTTGGTGTTTCCATGTGTCTTTTGTGAAATATGGCATTCAACAAAGGTTGCAGTACTCGATTATCAAAACTGGATGTATGTACAGCGCGCTCTTTAGTAGCGTACCCCTTTAATTTTGAGTCAGACCACACTTTTTTTACTCCCCATTGGGGTACCGCCAAAACCACATATCGGTAAAGTGAGCGTCGTCTGCTCTTCCAGCGTTTTATTATCACATAAGTAAAATAAATGTATAAGAGTAGAGGCAATCACGCGGACTTGTTCCAACAGCAAGTGCCTTAAGATCTCCCATTGCGCATCGGTATAAGGAATTACCTCCGTTCTGAAATCATAAAAAATTGTGATACAAATATATAGTAACGTTATGTAATAAAATTTATATTTTTATATTGAAGACACCTACAGGGAAAAACTGCGCCAACCCCGGTTATGGATTAAATCGGGGTAATGGAGAAGAAAAACGTTAAAGGGAGAAAAAAGGAGGAGGCCCAAAGGGAAAGTAAAGTAGCATTATCTCAGTTAGGATTCTATTTACAAGGTATTAAAAAATGTACCACCTGTAAAAGAGTAATAGCCTTTACCATAGTAACTCAGTATACCTCCTGATGCCGCACGTAATTATGGTTTCTAGACCACATTTACCTTATTCTATTTTCGAAAAAGATTCATTTGTCTGATAAACAACCTTGGATATCTTTTTTTTTTTTTGATGTGAACTAAACCTGCACAACTCCAATTAACTTGAATCTGTGCGTAGACCCTTCTATGCAATCGAGCGTGCCCCTGTTTTGTATTTGGTACAGCATCCACTAAAACATGAAAACTGTCGTGGTCTTATTAGGCTTTTTATGTAATGATTCATTTTGTATACCTGATATTACGATCATTAAAATTTGCTTGTATTAACTAAAATTTGCTGATATCATTATTATTATTATTTGATAAAGTCAAAATTTCAATTATTTTACACAAAAGGTATTCTTTGATTGAGTTTATTTCAATCTATATTGCATAGGTGAATAAACACATTCCGAGATAATTTTTTTTACAGATTTCTACATCAAACAATTAGGCAATAATTGCATACTTAGTTCTGCATATCTTTACAAATACTGCAATGTATTTTAAAGACTTTCTTGCATATCACAAAAACGTAGTTTTGTTTTTGTTTTAAGTCTATGCTTTCTTGGTGTAGGATTTTTATTTTTAGACTAGACAGGTAAATCTAACCGTTACAAAGTGAATAGAACTGTTTGTCATATTATGATGGTAAGCAGAAAAGAAAAATACAGAGGGAGGTAAAATGGTTTGCCTATCTGGAAGTCAAAAATGTACACGCAGCATACAGAGTCTGCCGATGGTGACACATCGTGCCCAAGCATTTATCCAGCACTTTATGTCGTAACCGCAAAGCCTTTATAACGTAAACGTTTTTGCAAATAATTATAAACAGCGTTGAGCATTAATTTCTTTTTGTTTTGATATTTTTAAATTTGTTTTGCAGAAGTTATAAAAATAATAGTTGACTAGGAAGCAGTTGAGTATACAGATCTAAAAGTCCTAAAAAAAACATTTTATTGGTCTTAAAACCTTACGTGTTATGTATGTTCTTGCGCTTTTTTTGGTAATTTTTATTCTTTAATAGTATACTATAGTCGTAAAAGAGTAGACCTCTAGCTTTTTGCAAATACTGCGATTTTTTCCCCAATACATTCACCATCTCAATAGTCCGCAATTGGCCAAGATTTATAATTGTGAAACAGCTTTTCTCTTGTTTTAAAGTGCATAATATAATTGTACGTGGTATTGTAATTAAGGCTATTCTATACAAGATACTGCGTGAGATAAATTCTACTCTATACTTTTTCGTCTGTTTTTTTTTTTTCGTGAAATTTACCCAGGGGGAAGGCACGGCCATCGAACGGCACCACCGTGCATCTCATTAATAACAAGCAGTAATGTGTTCCTAAGCCTAAAATATAGATGCTGTCTCTATGATTATAAGGCTCTGGTGAAGTCGAGTGACTTTCCAAGGTAGATTTCCCCGGGCGGAGCGCAATGGTGTCACGGAGTTCCCGCAATTATGTGTCTACGACGATTTATGTAAGATCCCGTGTTGGACTCTGAGGTGGGGCCCCCTCTGGGGCTTGTCATGTATTGCAGAGGGTGAGGGTTAATATGGCATCTGTCCATGTTTTTTTTTTTTTTTTGTGCCTCTATCACCGTAAGATGATAGAGACTAGTATATACCTTTCA
>JASANW010001299.1:0-49558 GCA_030849725.1 Trypanosoma boissoni
GTTGGCATTGACATGTTTTGCAACCAACTGGACAAGATGCTTTATTTGATGTTTCGGTTGAATCAATTTGAACGTAGTCGGATGGGGTAGTGACTTATATTGTATTAATTTGGTGAATTGTATGTATTGGTATAATAAGTTTTTCTGGTAGGTTATGCTAGGCGTAGAACAAGATAGGTTTTTTGTGTGTGGTAGAGAGGCGTTTTATGCCTGAATGTTGTTGTTGTTTGTTTTTGTTGATCTTGGCGAAACAAATTATTTTTTCTGTGTTATTTTGTTTTTTACTGGTGCTCTGTGCGAGGGGGGGAGTTGTTTATTTTTTACATTGTTTAGAGAAACGATTTTGTACTTAATGTTATAGATGGCTCATGACACGCATTTTATTTGCACATGGGTTACTTCCTCTTTTCGTAATAAGTTGCCCACTCTGAATGTTGTTGTTTTAAAGGATTAAATTGGTTAAAATATAGAGTGTTGTTTTGGTTGTCTGGGTTATTTTGAGTTGGAAAGTGTTTTTAAATGGAATTTGAGAGAATATTAAACTTTTCTTTGTCTTTTTGTTGTTGTTTTTTTGTTTGTTTGTTTTTGTGTGTGTGTGTGTATTTGTTTTGTATTGTGTAGTTTTATTTATGCTCAAGTGAATTGGTACCAGTGACAATCAAACAGACTTGTGCAAAAAGGTTAAGGGGTAATTGTTTATTCCTTTGCAGATATAGCAGTAATCGAAAACAACTAAGGCCAAGGTAAGAAAAAAAAAAAATAAAGTTGGTAAACAAAAATAAGAAAATAGTAGAAATCAAAGATCTTTTACGCGAATGACACTATTGTATCTTTTCCTCGTTGTTGTTCTTTTTGTGCGTGTGTCGGCAGTGCCTTCTCTTCCTTTGGCTGAAACCGCATTTGCAGTCTATAATTCCGACTGGGATTCTGCGAAAGTTGTTGTGGGAGAAGGTGAGAAGGATGCGGATTTCTGCTTTGTATCTCACGGCTGCTGGGGAGGCGAACCTCCGCAGAAGCCTCAGCAGCGGAAAGTCTCTGATCTTATTTCCGAGCTGATTGACGCGAGATCCTCCTTGCCTGGGAAGAAGATCCGTTTCGTTATAGCCGCCGGCGACAACTTTTACATGCACGGTGTAAAAAATCCCTTTGACCCGCGTTTCTTCACAACTTTTGAAGAGTTTTACAGTGTAGAGACCCCAGCGCGGCGGATCCCATGGCTCTTGGCGCTTGGAAACCATGACTACCTTGGAAGCTTCATGGCACAGGTCAACTACACCTACCTAAGTCTTCGAGAAGCGGAGAGGAACGCGTTGCGGTTTGGGGGAAAGGATCCCAAATCGAGAGTGAGTGGGCGCTGGTACATGCCACATCCTTACTACGCGGTGAAAGTGAGTGAGGATGTTGTGGTTGTCGTCATTGACACTGTTCTTCTACACCGCTGCGCAAAAGGAGACCACAGCTCTGCGGCTTGCTGGGACGGCGGACGACAGAAGAAAGAGGTGGAGCACTGGCTTTTGCATAAGTTTGCAGAGGTGAGGCACAAGATTGTGGTGGGGCACTATCCGGTCATGTCAAACGGACCGCACTTCAATTATGAATGGCTTAAAGATTGGCTTGTGCCCTTGATGCGCAAGTCATGTGCGGCGCTCTATATTCACGCAGACAATCACTACTTGCAAGTCTCACAGGACGGGTATCAGTACTACGCGAACAGTGGAGGGGGAGCGGGTCTCAAGTTACACTTCACGTTGAAAGGCAAGGGGTGGATTGACCCGCACAGTGTATTTCACAAAGTTTCCTATGGCGTTATTGTTCACTGCAAGAGTGGGGACCGTCTCACGCACAGTGTGTTGAGTGAGGAAGGCAAAGAGCTTTTCGAGTTCGAAACTTGGAGTGGCGAGAAGGGAGCCCAAGCACGCCAACAATGTCTCAATGAATTGAGTCAAGAGAAGAATTCAGTAGAAGGGCAATGGAATCGTGTGAAACCGGACACGAATAGCTTACGAAGGGATCTGGACTATCATATATATCTCTTTCCATGTATAACTTTTGGTGCCATTCTGATCTTTTTGCGCAAACGAAGGAGTGGTGTGCGGATGCGTCGACGCTGAGAAACATATTTTAATTGCATTCATAATCTATGCCCACTCCTCTGAATGATCTCTTCTTATCATGTGGCTATTTGCCTTTTTGAAAATATATATATATATATATATATATATATCAATAAAAAAAAATTTTTTTTGATGTTTTAATCTCTGATTTTCTATAGCTAATCCATGTTTGCGACACAGGTGTGCTTTCGTTCATAGATTTCACTCTTAAGGTTTTTTTTTTTTTTAATTCGATGTTTCTTTGGGAATATTTCTGTAAATCGCTGTTAGCTATCATTTATGGCTTAGTTGTTCCATCTTCTCCTTATCGTGTTGGGCGCACATTTTTTATTTTTTTTTTAATTTTTGTGTTTTGTTTTTTGCTATTTTTGTTGCTGTTGTTGTTGATGTTTTGTTTTTGTTTTTTCATCCTATCTGTTCTTATCATGGTGCTTATATTTTGATAATGTTTTTGCTTTGTGTCTGCTTTCTGTTATACATAAGCGAAAGGAAAGACACTTGTGGGTATTTTATTATCCCGAGAATGTGATTCAGCCTAGCTGCAACAAAAGAAAAATACATTCACATACCTATATATATATACACATACAAATATATATATATATATTATCAATATGGGTAGAAAGGAAGACGAACGAGCTTGTTTGTGTGTGTGATTTTTAAAATATTGTGTGTACCTTTTCTGGTACACTGCCCACTGTCTGTGTCAGTGTGTGTGTCTCCCAGTGGCGACAGCAGTTCTCACGCGTTGCACAGTTTCTTTGCGTGTGCTCTCTCGCGCCCCTCCGAGGCCTTCAGCTTTGGACTGCTTCTCCGCTTTACCATACTGAGTATACTCGGGAGAGAGAGAGAGAGAGAGAGAAAAGAATATAAAGGAAAGGGTGCGCGAGCTGCAAGGGTTCGGAGCGGATGGCACAGAAAAGCGGTGGAAGAATCAGTGCAAATATTTTTTTTTTGTTTTTTGTTTTTGGTGTTCTTTTGGGGTCAACACTGTACAAAAAATAAAAATAAAAATAAAGATCTCTACGCAAGACTTTGGACTGGGAAAGGGGTGCAGGAGCTTTGGTGGCGAAAAATGTTTTAAGACCGCACTGGTGATAGCGGTAATGTTCGTTTCAACACCAAAGCAGAAACACAGGCAAGAAAAAAATAAAAAAGAGATACTTTATCTTTTTTTTATATATATATTTTTTTTGGAGTGGAAAGTCCTGCGGTATGAATGGGGTATAGTCGGACTATTGGTACAATTCTTCTTTATCTACCTTTGTGTGTGTGTGTGTGTTATTGATTTATTTGTAATGAGATCTTTTAAAGGGGAAGTTACTGGAATTTTCTTTTATGTCATGTCAACCCATTCCCACAGCCTCGTGCGGGAGGCGAACGAACGGCACTTTCAGAAATTCCTTTTATTGCTTCTGAAGGGTAAGAATTTCTGTGCGGAAAATTAATTTTTTTTTTTTTTTTTAGGAAAAACATATTATGGATTATTCTTCCCCTCTTCCATATACATATATCACATTGCACCACTTTCTTTTTGTTTGGTTTTTTTTTTTTTTTTTGGATGAGTGAATGATTTAACTCAGTGCCTTCTTTTCCATTGTTGTTTTGTTCGTTTTTTTTTTTTTTTGTTTTCTCTCTCTGCGTGTCATCGAGTGTAAAGAAAAAAGGAAGAAGTGGAATTGTTGCACATCGCAATTAGCATTGACTACGGAACAAAAATAACGAGAACAATATCCCGAAGAATTAAGGGGAAAAAAGAGAACGCAACGTAAATAAGTATAATTACATATATATATATATATATACATATTAGTTTACATAGCAATATATCATTCGCATGGACAACGTATTAGACTGTGCCGATGTGACCGACACGACTCGCTCGCAGCGCGAGGTTGAACTCCTCCTCCTGAAGTTCCTTCGCTTTCACTGCCCCGACGTTGCGCAATTGTGGAAGAGTCATCCCGACTATGATATGCCTTCACCACACGACTCGGATGACCTTACGCTGGAGCGCAAAAAGCATATGGAATACCTTAGCCGCAGTCTCTTGTCCATCCCTGAATCGGCGCAACATCTCTACTGCGCACAGCCGTGGCTTGTTTATTGGTCGCTGCAAGCTGCGGATATGCTTGGGCTCACCGAAGAGCTTGCGCAAATTGTCCCAAGAAATGCACTCGCTTCTTTTTTACTTGCGTGTCTGCGTGACGGGGCAACCGGTGAAGCCGCCCACTGCCCAAACATTCACAGCACTGAGGCCGACTGTACTCCTCGCGGTGATGGTGGGAAAGCCGCGCAGGCGGATTCGTTGGGAAAGCAGAGATTGTGTGATGCCTATGCCTTTTCACCCGTCTGTGCCTGCGGTGCACACGACACACAGTGCGCGGTAGGCTTTGCCGGGGGACGGGCGGAGCAGTTGCCACACTTAGCCGTCACATACGCAGCGGTTTGTGCGTTATGCATTCTTTCCGATACAGAAGCACTTCGCGCCGTGCCACGTGCCGCGCTGCGGCGATGGTTGCTTTCCCTGCGTGAGCCAGACGGAAGCTTTTGCATGCATGTCGGCGGTGAAGCAGATATTCGTGCCTCGTACTGTGTCGCCGTGGTGACGACTCTCTTGCAGCTGGAATCCATCGCGGAGAATACTTCTTCGGATTTTCATTTGTCCCCGCCGCTGTTGTCGGATGCCGCTGCGCGATTTGTGGCGTCATGCCAAACGCACGAAGGTGGATTTGCGTGTGGGCGAAATGCCTCTGAGGCACATGGCGCGTACACACAGTGTGGGCTTGCCGCGCTACTTCTTATGAAACGCCCGGAGTTATGCAATTACACGTCGCTTCGACGATGGCTTGCTGCACGACAGCATTCATACGAAGGAGGATTCAACGGTCGCACGAATAAACTTGTGGACTCGTGTTACTCCCATTGGGTCGGGGCGTCACATGTGATGTTACGTGCGGGTGAGGTGTACGCGCGACTGCTTCAGTGCGACACGTGTGGAGACGTTGCCTCTTCGTCGTGTGCGAACGGGGCAGCTCTTACTGCACGCGAGGCACTTTTACTGCATCACGCACAACTCGACGCGTCGGCTGGGGTTCGGATGGATATGTCTGCATGGCGCTGCGAGGAGATTACGACTTGGGAGCGTATGAATCGCGTTACGGAATTTGTTTCTACGGAGACACCAACCGGTGCGACCGCGGAGGAGGATGTTGGAGACTTTTTCTTTGATCAGCGCCGGTTGCAGCGGTTTGTGCTCAGTTGCTGCCAGAACAGAAAGTGTGGGGGAATGATGGATAAACCGCTTTGCCCGAATGATGCATATCACACATGCTACGCACTGTCGGGGATAAGCTCCGCGCAGAACCGACACCTCGCGGCTCTTTCGCTGAGTGACGAGGACTCACTCATTGCGACTGCGCGGCGCGAAAACTTTTTGCCGTCGGAGGCGGAGAATTGGGGGACTGTGACAATCGGCAGCGACCCCAGCGCAGCGCTGCGCCCGACGAATCCAATATTCAATTTAAACCAGTACCACGTGCTCAGAGCAGTAACGCTTTGGGGAGTCAAGACTGTTATCTGAGTCATAATAGTAGTGCTTGCAATAATAACAGTATATATATATATATATATATATAGCGGAATTAGTAAAGAATTCGAAAATGAAATGATCCGATCACTACTTATTATTATTACTCTTGTCCTCTGTGTCATTCCACATGACACCCCCATTCCCCATCAAAAAAAAAAAAAAGTAGATTTGCATGTACATCATAATTTTACACATATTCTTTGAAAATGTTTTTTTGTTTTTTGTTTTTTTTTTTTTTGTTTTTTCTTTTGGTATCTCATGCGGTTTGTCATTACCTTTAGAGCAAAAACGCCATTTCTTCTTTGCACACACACACACACACACAATTGCACCTATTTCTTTGCGCGCCATGTCGACGGATCCTGTGCACCCTTCTGACGCCGTGTGCGATTCCCTTCGCCTCGACCAACTCGCGAGTGCCCACCTTGACGTGCCGCGCTGGATCAACGCCTCTCTGCATGCCCTTGCGCCGCAGCCGGGCGCCGAAGCGTCGGACGCCGACGCGGCGCTCGAGGCCCGCGTGTCTTCGCTCTTCTCCCGCCTCCAGGCCCACGCGCAGGAGATTGCGGGGAGTGTCGAGGACGCCGTCACGCAGGCGCTCGTGCGGCTGCCGCGCACGGGCCTTGAGGTCTCGCGCATGGCGGCGGAGGCGCAGCAGCTGCAGCAGCAGCTCCGCGGGCTGCAGGACGCCGTGGAGCCGGCGGTGCGTGCGGCGGCGCGGCCAAGCGTGGCGCAGCTCAACGCATGCAAACGCACACAGGAGAAGCTTGTGCGGTGTGCGGATATGCTGCGCAAGGCAAGCGAGGTGGACTCGCGCATGCGGGAGTTGGATGACGTTATGCATCGACTGCGCGCGGCACCGGCGGAGGTGGACGTGGACGCGGTCGCGGAGTCCATCCGAGAGGTTCGCGGGAACCTTGCCGAGCTGCGCAAGCTCGAGCCAGGCTTTGGCGAAAAGCAACTCGAAGCACTCGAGCGCTGCGAGCAGAGTGTGCAGCAGGCGGTGGAGGCGGAGTGTGGGGAGCAGCTCCGCCGAAGAGACGCGGAGGGCGCGGCGCGGTTGCTGAAAGTCCTCGACACAATTGGCCGCGCCGATGCTGTGCTGCAGCAGTACGCCGCAGATGCCATGACACAAGAGCGCGAGCGCATTGCTGCATTGTTAAGCCACACTGTCAATGCGCCAGCCCGCGCGGCGGAAGTGCTTCGTGCTCAGCTGATCCCCGCGTTGAGTCATGCGCTTGCGGACGAGATGGCATACGCACTGCTCATGGCAGACGCCACACGACCCGCGGCGGAGGCCCGCGCGCTATTGGCAATGCAAATGATGGTGCGAGAGGCAAGCAGTGCCGTTGCGGCAGCGCTCGGGCCCATTATTGAGCACACGGAGCGAAATGTGGATCTTGTTGCGTGTTATGAGGCCGTGCGGGGGCTGAATGCGGGTGGAGAGCGCACAGCTGTGGGGCCTTTGGCGACGGCACCGGGTGCCCAGCGAGTGTGGCGGCAAACCGCAGCCGACTTTGCTGCGGAGATGGCATTGCTCTTTGCGCAACCGCAGATACTGGAGGCCTTTGCACAACGTGAAGTGGCACGTGTGACGGCAACTCTTCGCGACGCGCAGTGCACTGCGCAGCGCGATCGATTTCGTTTCGCGATGGACGCGGTAGGCGCCGCGGTCCGCTGCGTCCTTCGTTTCTTTCCGGACGACACACTGCCCATGTGTGTAGGCCCGTGGTGCACTGCACTTGTCGCAGCTGTTGGACGCCTGTGCCCGAGTGCAGACTGTGGTGCGGGCGAACTGTTGCGCCGGTTTTCCGCCGCACACACAGTTGTACACCCGCTTGTCCTGGCGGAGCAGCGGAGTACGGCAGAGTTTCTCGAGTCCCCCGAGGCGCAGCGGCTTTGTGTGTCGCCACACACCGCCGCCGCCGCCGCCACGCAACTCCGCACGCAGTTGTGGCAGCCGCTGCTTGAGGCGATCGATGACTGTGCGGCGGAGTGCCAGCGCGCGGTGAAGCGTGCCGTGGCTGCGCCAGTTGTGGCGAAAGCTGTGGGATACGACACGCAGTCCGTGTGGAGTGGGAGTGCGCAGGCGCCTCGGGGGACACTCGTGCCGTACGCGCAACCGCAGGCCGCGCCGAGTGAAATTGTGCGCGCGCTCGGAGAGGCCATTGTGGAGATTCCCCTCGCGCTCGAGGCGCTGCGGGGTGACAGTGACGCACAGCTCTACGGGATTGACGAACTGCTCGAGGAGGTCGCGGAGGCGTGGCTGGATGACATTGTGCGCGGGGCAGTGGCGGACTTCGTCGGCGAGAAGGTCGCGGGAGTGGTTATTGATTTTCCGGGCGAAGGACCGGATAGCGCGAGTAAGGAAGCCGCCGCGGTGGAGCAGCTCGTGACGGACCTCGGGTATTTGCGCAGTATTCTCTCAGCGGTTAGCGACGACCCGTTCGATGAACTCGAACATACGTTGGCAAGGCTCAAGGCCATTGCACTGCCGGTGGGAAAGCCTATCGTCATCAGGCACTTGATAACAGAGGCCGTTAGTGTGTGACGGTGACACGGCAACATATATTTCTGGGCGCTCGTCTTTGTACTCATTCTTACTCTTTCGTTCTTCATCTTTATCTCGCACTGTGTGTGTGTGTGTGTGTGTGCTCCTTGTCGGTTTCAGTTGTGGATGATGGTTTTCTGCCACACCGCTCCGACTTGTCTGCCACGCCCACTCCAATACATGCGGCATCTTTCAATTACGTAAGCAAGTGCGCGTAGAGAGTAAATCTTTGTCTCCTTTCACAGTTTCCTTTATTCTTTTATTTTTTTTGTTTTTAGTATCTTAGCGAAGTGTCTGCAAGCCATTCAATCCATTCAGTACTGTTGGAAGTGAGCCCCTGCATGTGTACTATCCGTTGGCCTTTGCCCTTTCTCTCTCTCTCTCTCTCTTTCAGGGCTCGCGTTTTTGCGAGTTTTGCTGGTGATTACAATGAAACAATGGAGTCTGCACTGAACCTCTTTTTCGGTGTCCAGGAGAAAGCGAGTAAGGCCAGCAAACCCAATGAGAGTGCTCCATGCGAATGCCTTTGAAAATCCGCAAAAAGATCCTTTCAAGGTTTTTGGAGGTATACCAAAAACTGATGAATGTACGGAGAGAAGACAGAGACCCGAACCTGCAAGGGACGAGTATGGGATTGTGAGCAAAGAACGCCACTTTGTGTCATCACCCTCCCCTCCAAAAACAAAAGAAAAAACAAAAGGTTCTGAGAAAGATCTCAAAAGGTCGGGCAGGGAGGGCGATAAGGCGGGCGGGGGCAACATTTGACAGACTCTTGTTATGTGGCGAAACTGTTTTTTAGTCACTGTTCACAAAGAAAGACAATAATTGACGACCAGAAGGGAAACCAAGGTAATAAGAATATCTTTGTTAGGTGTATCATGATCAAGCTAGTGAAGTCCACGATGAATTCGGGAGTGAAAAGCATTCTATTGGCTTCTCAGACATCTATCTTGGAGGACTGAAACAAAGGATCTTTGAGTGAAGCGGGAGAGCCCACCATGGTGTTCCGCATGTAGCAGAGCGCGGTACACTGTTGGTGCAATGGCCGTGTCGGCCCCTTTTTTTCATTTCTGTGACGGTTTGCGCAGCTCTGCATTGAGAAGGGGTTCACCTCAATGGGTAAATTGAGATTCATTCGGATTCCAACCCGCTTACCCGTTCTTTACATTTGTTTTATTATTAATATTATTAGTATTTGTATATATTATTTATACGCAGTGGATCCATGTACACTGATTTTGACTTTGCTTCTTGTTTTCCGTTTTCACATGGATTCGAGAGAGTACATACTTTGTTTGTGAGCACAGAATAGTTTTGTATATGTTCTGCTTTGCTGTCTTTTAAAAGCGGGTAAAAAATTATTTTTATATATATTTTTGTATTTATCTTTGGTAAGCATAAGGGCAAAACACATTGCGAGAAAGAAACCCGAGAACTTTCTTTGAATGCAACTATAGATCATAGCCATTCAACGCCAAGTGTTTTGTGTGAGGGTCTGGTGAACAAGGCCATGATAGTAAAAAAGTTGTTTGTATTGTTAAACTCATTTGGATTGCTGTGTGTATTGCAATAATCCATTCAAGCTAATCCCTTTGCTATTGTGGTCTTTCTGACGATTCTGAGTCTGCCACACGCCCTGTTTCGACTTGTAGTTTATCTTGAGCGGACTGCATAGGCAGGGCCACACAATTTGGGGCGTTTGGTTTTTCTTTTTCCTCTTTACTTTCATTTTATTTTACTTGTTATTTTTTTTTTATGGGTATTTTTTTTTTTTTTTTGGTAGCGGGGGAGCACTAAAATAAATAAAAAAACGCGCCTGGCTTTCTATGCGACACAGACATTGTAAAATATATGGACTTTGGCCCATAGTTCTTTTTTCCTAAACACAAAGGAACAGCTATTTTCACAATGGGCAAATATAGTTGCACACTAGGCTGTTGGTGTTTCATTGCATTGTGCGTAAGCATGTCTCATGAAGCCCTCTTGATGTGTGTGCATTTTTTCCTTTGATTTGTTTGTTTTGCTTTCATTGTTGTTAATTGTATTGACCTTTAGAATATAACTTCATATCCCTACATATTTGAGGGTTGTTGTTGTTTGTTTGTTTGTTTGTTTGTTTGTTTTTCTTCCCCTTGTGCTTTCTTCATTTCTCCTGCCGAAGAAACGTACCGCAAAGAAACCGTTAGGGAGGAGGGCTGTCCTGGCGAGTCCTTTGGTGCCCATCACGAGGCGAGTGGGCGGGATAGATCGCCCGCACATACTCTCCGGGAGTCTCTCAAAGAGGGAGCAGACAATGAACTCTTTTTTGTTTCTGGAGGAGATCGCATCGGCACTGGGCGATGAAATAAGAAAAGGAGTTCAAAGATACTCAATGATACCTTGACAGAGTCCCGCGAATAATAATAATAATAATAATAATACAATGCAAAAGCAATGGGACTGCAAGCCGGTGCATCGAGTAGTTTTGCTTTCTCTTTGATGGAGTTAATTTGAAATGTCTTTAGGATGTTGCAAGGTAGTGGAGACATGGGGCAACGGCAAATCTAAAGAACATCAAAAGGTCATTGACGAACAACAAAATAAAAAAGAAACGTCAATAAGGCGATGGTTTATTCTTTCCCGTTCCATGTTTCCTAATCCACAGAGACATGCGTGCTGTCACAAGGATGAAACGATCAAACTTAGAACTCCTCAGCATGGGTGGTAGTGGTAAAAAAAAAAAAGTGCGAAAGCACAACAGTCGATAAGTAGCCGCATTTAAGAATAAAGAAAAATAAAATAAGAGAAACTAAGAAATAAATTGCTCTCCAAGGACATTAAAGCGAAGTCGTCCGAGGTACGCATAGACAACTAAATCACAATTTGCAGGCGATCTCTTTATAAAATTATTTATTTATTTTTATGAATTAACATTTCTGCTGGTGCTGTTGCGCCGCTCCCATTGCTGAATTCAGCGCACGGCAAAACACAACTTTGTTTAGCGTCAATGCGCTCTTCGTCAAAGGCATTTCATTCACTTGCTGTTCACCAATTCTATCCTTCCGCTTCAAGCTACAATAACGAGTGTAAACCTATGGCGGGGGGCAGTATATGTGTGAGTTTTTTTGTTTTTTTTTTTATGACGCGCCGTTTCTTTATCCAAGAATCATGCCATAGAATAAAAACAACGATAATTCGCATACAAACTTCACCAGTCCTTGGCATCTGCGGCAGCCATAAGAAAGGCTGCTCCCCCACATAATAGTTATTAAATCCCAAGGGACTGTGCTTCTCTTTATCCACTCACTGCGTGAGAGTCTTAAGATATATGAGGCAGGCGCATTGCACTTCTGTGTGCCATTTTTAACCATGCGCTCGGTTTGTCATTCATGAATTTATTTTCCCCATGAGAGTCGAGTGCGGTGCCATGGAGCTGATAATTAACATTATGCGCATGTGGTTCCACGCAGCACGTGAGCGCCCACTGCGCCACGGCGGCAACACCCGAAGCAAAGCAACTGCTGTGCTTCGCCGTTATGTTTAGTTGGAGACCACGCAGGAGGACTCCGACAAGGCTAGGCACAAGATGCATATGGACACACAAACGTACATTACGGCACGAAGACTCGGGAGACACATTAAAAAGAAAAACAAAAAAAAAAAAAAAAACTGGGGATCTGTGAAATTCTCCGCAAGCCATTCCGTGCGCTGAACATCGTCGCGTGTACATGGCATGTGTGCTGCTGTTGCACGTGAGGAAGTGAAGGCGCCCCATGTTAAATACATGAAGGCCCTTCATCCAATCAAAGACGAGATGTTTTTAATGCAGAGCGAAAACCACAATGTATCCAAAGCGAGACTGGCGAGGCTGTAAAGGAAAGCACAGTTGCAGAAGATGCAAACATAAAAGCCAGAATTCCAGCAGAGAGTGTGCCCAAAGGTTTAATTGAAACAATAAGGAATGGAAACCAAAAGGATATAATGGAAGCCGTACATGCACTGACCCCCTGTGCGACCAGAGTAAAAGAATGAGCAGTAACCCCAGCAAACATGTCGCGGGCCGCAGCCACAACTTCTGCGTCTGTCACGAAACCAAAAAGGGTCATCTTCAACTTCATGACAAAGGCCACAAAGCTTCCACATGCGGTACATTGACAAGTGAAAAGAAAGAGACGGTATGTGGCGGACGCATCATCGCCTATAGATGAGAGAGCCAATACAGACGTGGAATTCGGAAAGTCGTTTCAAAAATGAGAGGAATAGTTCAAAGGAAACCACCTACTTTTTGATCAAAGGGAAGTAAACGCCCCTGAGGATTAGAGATGAGGAAATAATTATTTTATCTTTTTTTAATTGTACCGGTATGAGAAAACTAAGAGAGAAGTACGAACGGACACCTTCAGAAAAGTCCAAACTCTCAAAACCTTCTCACTTCAAAGTCGTGGGAACGGAATCACAACAACGCAATACATTCATGGAGACAATGAGTATGATCCATCTCGCTGTCCTTCCCCCGCCACGTGGTGCCTTGGGAGTCTCTGCAGTTGTGGCACCAGCATGTCTAGTGGTTGCTTAAGCTAACCTGCACAGGATGAGTCTGGCGGCTTATATTTAGATTTATTAATAAACCAGCAATCCACACAAAAACCTAAAAGAAAAAAAAACAAAAAAATTTTAAACCTTAGTGTGCTGTTGTCTGCGCTCGCAAGTTTCTCGCGATTTTTTTTTTTTATTCTTTTGAAAATAAAGAAAAGCATAAGCTACACATCTCGAAAATTCCTCGAAAGTGATCACAATGCCTTTTATGTATTTGAATCCATCCACAGAAAGCTTTTTCCCGTGCGGGTCCTATTATTTACGTATTAAACTAATATGTTAACTTGCACTTTAAGTGTTATTTGACAATCTTTGTGGTACCATATTCAGAGGGTATGTAGTGATGGTTTCTTTTATGTATTGACATATGCATTACTTTTGCGAAATCTCTTTCGGGTAGAAATAACTTCTGACACCTCTTTCGAATAGAATTTCTCCGGCATGAGGAATACAGAGCAGGCGACACCAAGATTGTAAAGAGTATGACTGTGTGTATTGCTGCAAGACCACCCAAATACTGGCCCCAGGTACACCTTCTTTCCTACAATCTTTATATATATATATATATATATATATATATATATATATATAAATATACTGAGAGAAAGCAAAGAATAATAATAAAAAAAAAAAAATTCACTCGGCGCGAGATCCAAAGCAAAAAAAATACTATAACAACAAGGCAGTGATTACCACAAAAATCCATGGAAAAGAGTTTTTTTTCCCCGCAGCGAGAGGGCCGCAAAGAAAAAAAAACTACATATATAAATATGTGCGCCAATAAATAAGAAAAAATGTGACATAAATAAAGCCTTTGATATTTATTAGACCCTTCTCCGCCCAATAACAAAGGAAAAAATAAAATATAGATAACAACGGGAGAAACAACAGTTATTTTCGTTTTCATTATAGAGAAAAAAGAAAAAAAAAACAATGCTCAGGCATATATAAAACCTGAATAATTAGCACCACTATGAGTCCTCTCTAGTTACGTTTTTTTTTGTTTTTTTTTTGATCGCAAAGATTAGAAAATAAAAAAAAGGAGGAGGAACAGTGCGTGAGAGAAAGTAAAAGAGGGAGAGACGAAAGGGCAAGTCGCAACAAGAGCAAGAGGCAGAATACAATGAAAAACAATTATCCTAGACTACATTATTTTGCTCCGGTGTCGTATTATTTGCGTTGGTGTTTTCTATTATTTCTTTTTTTTTTTCTTTTTCTTCTTCTACTTCCTTTATCCCTATTGCCTCTCTCTCGAATCTTGCTTGGTTGTGCAGAATCTCCACATCTCTCCGCAGTTTCACTCTATCCCTTCATCCTCACTCACGAAACCGTTACATGCGGAAAGCCTGTGCGCTCGCGGTAAGGCACAAATGGCCTGTTTGGAAAGAATCTTTTGTTATCCTTCGCCATCGACTGCAGGAGTGCACACGGCGTAAAGCGTTCATTACCTGGCGCTGCGGCAAGTGTTTCCATTCGCTTAACGAGTTCCTTGACCCCGCGGTGATCGGCGTACTGCATAAGGCCTCCGCGGAACGGAGGAAAGCCCGTGCCCCAGACCATACCGATATCCACATCCTCTGGTGAGGCGGCAACGCCCTCCTCAAGAATCATTGCGGCTTCGTTCACCATGAGCAGTACGCAACGGTCCACAATATCTCTTGTCGGCATGCTGCCACAACTTTCAGGGAAGTACTTGTGAATGACGGATGTGTGTAGGCCCTTTTCCTTTCCCTTTTCGTCGTATTTGTAAAACCCCTTACCGTTCTTTTTACCTAGTAGACCATCCTTCACCATGTGTACAACATTCGATCCCACATCAAAGCGAGGCTTCTTTCCGTCACCTGAGAGGACCGGACCGACGTGGCACGCGATGTCCAAACCAACTTCGTCCAGGAGGCGGAAGGGCCCCATCGGCATTCCAAAGTCCAGAATGGCCTTATCAATCTTTGCAATGTCCACTCTGCTTTCGCAAGCAATTCTGCCAGCCTCAGCCATATAGACACCAAGGACTCGATTCACAACGAACCCTGGTGCATCATTTACAATAATGGGTTTCTTTCCCGTCTGAAGAGTTAAGTTAAAAATGGCTGCTGCCGCCTCCGGTGAAGTGTGTTTTCCCTTAATGACTTCCACAAGGGGCATTTTGGACACAGGATTAAAAAAGTGCATACCCACAATGTTTTGTGGGTACTTGGAGACCGTTTGCATTTCAGTGAGGCTGAGTGAGGAGGTGTTAGTGGCAAAAAAGTTTTTCCCATTAATAATTCCTTCGCTTTCCAAATCTTGAATAAGCTTCTTCTTAACATCCATAACCTCTGCAACCGCCTCTACTACAACGTCTACGCCTTTAAAAATTTCGTTCGTGGTTCCACCCGTCACAAGCTTCATCGTCTCCTCCAAAGCTGCCGGAGTCATGCGCTTGCGTTTTACAGCCTGTTCAAACTCTCGGCGTACCGCTCCAATGCCCTTATCCACTGCCTCTTGCTTTACGTCCTTTACCGCCACCGGTATTCCTTTTTTAGCAAAGTAATGTACAATGCCAGAGCCCATAACACCTGCTCCAATGACACCCGCTTTTTTTATGGGTAGGATTTTATCTTTAGGAACACCCGTTTTGCGTTCGCTCTTTTTCATTCCCTCATCGAGAAAGTACAATGACATTTGATTTTTTGCCTCAGGGGTTACTGCCAATTCACTGAAGCCTTTCTGTTCTCTGGCAAATCCTTTGGCATTGGAATGCGAGGCAGAGTAAATAATGACTTCCAAGGCCTTGTACTGCGCAATATATTTTCCCTTAGTCTTCTTGTTAAGCATTTCAAGCGTCTTTTTTGAAACGACTTTTCGCCCCAATAAAGTACGTTCCAAAAAATAGTTTGTCCACGAAACCTTCTTTCGCCGTGCAGGCTTGAGTGCCTTGTCCACAAGCCCACCGATCCACCGCCGTGTTTCCTCGAAGAAGCGCGTCTCCCCACCCCACCGCGGGGTCGATTGGATGACCTTCTCCACAGCACCAGCACGCTTTGCCTTGGGCGCCTTGGCAGGGGCGCTTGTCATGATCCACTCCACAGCTGTGGCCAACCCCACGAGCCGCTGCAGTCGCACCGTTCCGCCCGCGCCAGGCAAAAGGCCAACCATGCACTCTGGCAGACCAACAGCCGCGTCGGAGGCCATTACGCGGTGGTGGCAGGCGAGTGCAAGCTCAAAGCCTCCGCCAAGGGCGAGACCGTTGATGGCGGCCACAACGGGAAACGGCTCTCGTTCAATGCGATTAAAAAGATCATGGCCCAACTTGGTGGCCTCCGCAGCCGCCTTGACATCTGTGATGGGATAGAGCTGGTCCAGGTCTGCACCTACGCAGAAGGTAGATTTGGCGCTGGTGATAACAGCAACGCGGGCTTTCCGCTCCGCCACAAGCTTCTCCACCACGTCCAAAGCTCCTTGCAAGTCTTTTACAAACTCAAGACCAAGAGCATTCGCGCTGGAACCTGCGCGGTCCATCACAATCCAAGCATAGAACCCGGAATCGACATATACGGTGACGTGCTTTCCCACCGGGTGCTTCTCCCAAATACGATTATTTAGAATAGCGTTGAAGTCATTTGGTGAGATGGATCCTTTTACAACCGGGGGAGCCGTTTTAACACTCTCTGCTTGTGCTGGTGCTGCCGCTTTAGCTTTCGGTGTCGCTGTCTCTTTGGATGTAACTCTGGCTGCGGCAGCGTGTTCTGCTGTTTTAGCTGTTGCAGTCCACCGGTAGTGGCTGTGCATAGCAAACGCTGGGGAAGCCGCAAGGGCCCATTTGTATAACCCGCACCGACGCATTATTTGTTTTGAGCTCAACTTTAGTTGAGGAGCGCTTCCCTAGTTGAAAAGTATTTAATATTCTTTTGTTGTTTGTGTGTAATTGTGTGTAGATTTTTCTATGAATTTGCTTGCTTGGTAACGAAGCCAAAGGTGGAAGAACAACAAATGTTGACAAGGGGGAAAAAAATAAATTCGTTTCTCATCTATAACTTTCTGTACTAAAAGTGAAGAGAACCTGTTTTTTTACATAGAAACCCAAAAACTTTGTGAACTCCGGAACTCATTCCTCACCACGGCCTATAGCTATACTCTTTCTATGGTCTCCCTCATTCTCTCTCTCACTCTCACTTTTCTTTCAAGTAAAAAAAACAATAGCACACCTCGCAAACCATATGATATCTTCTTCTCTCTCCCTCTCTCTTTTTTTTTTTTCTTTTTCCTGTTTCTTACTTCTTGGCGGCTAAGCTACTCGCTTTTGTACTTCAGCAGTCATTGCTGTGTGCCACTCTCCAATGGGCCCTTCGCGGAGAAATTTGCCAAGCCGTGGGTGCGCACCCACCACACGAGTCACGCCGTACATTTCAACATCCGCCAGATCCGGTTTATTTCCGCCGTGAAACAAATGATTGCCTCGTCGGGATGCGAATTCCGCCAATTCGTCTTGAAGCCAGGCGTCCGTGTCCTTCACAATCGGCGCCTCCGGAGTGCCTGCGCGCTTTGCCAGGTTTGGTTGAATTTTGTACCGCGAAAGTGCACACAACACCCCTGAGCCAACAATCCGAAATGCAATATTTTGATACCGCTGCGGTGTAACAATGGCATACGTAGCAAAGGCATCCCGCATGTTCCCGTTTATCGCCGCAAAACTCACTCCTTGAAACCGCTCTGATATCCATGCGCACGTCCCCGCCACACGAGGGTCGCGCAGCTCCGCGTCAAACCCAAGCGGTACCGCAACGGCTGCGATGATGTGTTGCGAGTCCACAACAAGCGCCTCGTCACCAAATGCCTCAGCGCTTTCACGTGCGGTGAGGCGCAGCTGCGGCGCGAGGCGATACCGCGGATCCGGGAGCCCGGCGCCAGTCACCGGGTCCACCTCGACCACGTCAAACGGGACACGGTGAAAGCGAAGGACCCACTCGACCTTTGCGCAGTATGGGCAGCCGAGCAGGCGAAAGAGCGTTGCGCGAGAGCCGTGGCCATCGGCCCGCGGGGCCCATGGCAGCTGCGAAGGGCGAAAGGCCTCGGCGAGAAACGATTGATTCTGAAGGGCGTTGAATGCATTCGCGGGGAGCGGCTCCGGCACAGGAGCGGGCGCGGGGCGCGAGGCGTACCACACAGCACCAGTGGCAACCGCACTACTCGCAAGCGCAGCGGTTATACGGCGAGTACTCCAACGCATTTGAATTGTTTTTTTTTTTTGTTGTTGTTGTTGTTTTTGTCAATGAAATGCACACGCAGAGACGGGGGGAGAGGAGAGGCTCTTGTAGTGCAGTGCAGCGAAAAGAAATTGATTGGGGGGGAGTGTCGCGCGCTTACTGTGAAAGGATACAGATCGGCACTTGGCTAGTACAGTAAATTCCCCGGCCCGTATGCTTTTTCTTTCTTTCTTTCTTTTTTTTTTTCCTTTACAACGGCCGTATCGTTGGTTTCCTTCTGTATGTAGACATGGGCATATTAGAATCCATCACAATAGTAGAGCAAAACATATCATTTGCGCTCATATACATTCATGTATACATATTGTGTGCATGTGTGTAAAAAAGAAAAAAAAAAAGAGAATAAGGCACTGGTTTATAATCGAACTGATTGGGGGAATCTATCATGAGCTGAAATAAAAAGTGTTTTAAAACACCAACAAGCACAGTTTTTTTTTTAAAAAAAAAAACAACGCGTAGATAAAAACGCGTAGCTCTTTCATAAGTTAAGCAACAGCAACATAACTCTCTCGCAAACAAAAAGGTGAAAATAAAAATAAATTTATTCCCTCATGAATTGTCTATGTGTGTCTCTTATCCAATAGAAAAAAAAAAAAACACTGCAAAAGCCCTTCACAGGGCATCTCCCTCCCAAATAAGAAGTTTCCACAGAACAGGCGTAAGCCGAGCCATATAGATGCAGCCACACACAAACACAATTAGACAAAAAGATAGTTTGAATTTTTTTTTTCTCTTAACTATTTTTTTTTTTTTTTTACTTTCGCTTAAAAATAACTGGGAAGGGAAAAGGCCTCCAAATTTGTTTTTGTTTTTTTTTCACACGATGAAATAAGAGGGATAATTATGCAATTGACGCAACTTCCGCGCAATTGCCGTATTCCACCCAATGACCTTTAAAGACGGTTTTCTGTATATATCTATATATCCTCCCCCAAAAATGTTTCTTTTTTGTTTCTTTGTTTTTTTTTTTTGTTATTATTGGTGAGTGAAGTATCATTGTTCACACAGGCAGACGCTCGAGTGAAAACAAAAATAAAAAATAAAACTCCTTTCGCAGGGGGGGGGGAACAAAAAAAAAAAAAAAAGGCATAGGCGAACTTCCAACCCCAAAGCTTGAGATGAGTTAGTCAGCCATACCCCACCTGGAAGGAAACGAGGAGAGAGGGGGAACAATAATAAAACAAAAACAAAAAAAAAAAGAAGAGAAATACGAATAATCAGAAAATTTCACTCTAGCGCCTGCCCATAAATCTTTTTCCTTTTCTTCTCAACTATCCACACACACACACACATACATACATACACAAAAAACGCACAAAGTCAAACGCAACCAGCAATACACAAGCAAGCTTATGAACACAAACACACAAAAAAAAAAAAAGAGCAAAAAAAAAAAAAATTGCTAATTCAGCAACTTTTATGATCCTTGGTACAATCGATCCTCTGACGGCACGTTGGCAACGTCCGGTACAGGATTTGTAGGATGCATTTGATGCACTGCAATGGCACTCCATGCGCCAAAAGCGGAGATGTTTGGACTGTTCTTCGCGTAGCTCACCTGAATCATGCGATTCGAAAGCATCTTGTAACGGTTGTGAAGGGTGAAAATTGCCGTGTCCGCCTCCTCTACTTTTGAGTAAGTCACGAAAGCCGCTCCCTTGCTTCGATTGTTGGAGTCGCGCAGGACATGAATGTGCTCCACGTTTCCGTATGCACTGAAGAGGTCAAGCAAACGCCTCTCATCGCTCTCAAATGGAAGTTGTCCGACAAAAAGTTTCGCTGCCATCGGACTTGTCTGTGGCGCGTTATTGGGATCCGACACTGCCCCAACAGTTTGCGCTTGCGGCGGAAGTTGTGGCGCGGGCAAATTTCGCGGAGCCCACGGCTTTGCATCCAAACGAAGACTCGCGGACATCATTTGCGGAGAGAAAACAGTGCGCACCCAGTGGAGAGGGAATGACTCAAAAGTGGGACAGTCACTTTCTCCTCTCTGTTCCTGTGCCAGCTCTAATTCGTCTATACACATTTTGTAACAAGAAAGGGAATTTGTTTATATATATATATATATATAAACAATAAAAAAAAAAAAAACGAAAAAAAAAAAATGGCAGTATGGTATGTCGTAAGCACACCCTTTATTTAATGAGAGGGTAATAAATAAATAAAATAAAATTCCATAAGCGACACCATGAAAACGAAAACAAACAAACAAAAAAAAAAGAGTGACGGGGAGATGGTTGCAAAAGAAAAGAAAAGAGAGGTTTTCCTTTTGTAATTTATTTATTTTTTTCGCTTTCTTCCTTTTAAAACCAAAACAATATTTCATCAATTTGGATGGGCGTCACTGCTGCCCTTACAACTTACTTGGCAATACCCGTCCGCCCTTTTCGTAAAATATCTTTGTGTGCTCTGCCCTTGCGCAGAGCACTGCGCGCCCATTCCGCCGCTGTCGCACCTCTGCGCAAATAAAACAAACCCGTCGACCCACACGCAGCAATCGGCTCGTCAACACAAACGACTCCTCCACCCGCACTGGCTCCACAAACTCCACATGCAGCGAGGCAGACACATGTCGTGTGTGCCCTGTCCACGCAGAGACATGCGCGGAGGTGAGTGCGTCCACGAGAAAGCACAGAATGCCGGAGTCCAGCGCAAGCGATTCGTTCGCAATCGCCGCGAGAGATCTGTCGGCCCGCATCGGCCACGCCACTTCCGCAGCGCTTGGGCCCAATGCAGAGACACCGCGGGGGGAGAGGTTCGCGTGGCGGAGGACAATGTCTTGCGTGGAGGCGGGGGCTTTGGAGAGAAAGTGTGTGGCGCGCTGCGGGAGAGAGTCCGGCGAGGCATCGGAGGGCGCAGGCAAACAGTTGCGCTCTGTCATTGCATTTCCGCCGCTCATAAAGAAAACAAGAGACAATATATCAATCACAATGACATGAACTATGAGGAAAGGTGTACTCTGAGGTATATATAGGAAAAAGAATATATACATATATACATATATATATATATATATATATATAAGTATAAGTATACATGGAAAGGGAGAGGGAGAGGGAGAGGGCAAAGGGATATGAGTAAGAAAGCATTCATTCACAAGAATTGAAGCAGTAGACAAAACAATAAATAGGCAACCAAGTATATAAGCATATAAATATATAAATAGAGAGAATCAATTAATCGATAATTGCTGTGAGGAATATATATATATATATATATATATATATATTTATTATCATAGTGATTAAAATCGAATATTTATTTGCGCCCACTCGCACCTTCCGAGTGCGCGGCGAATGATAATCTCTCTGAGGCGCGGTCATTGGACTTTCCATTTACCTGTCCGCACCTGGCGCACGGCATAGCAATAGAGACAGCTGAGCCCAGTGATGACTACGACGATGCAGAGCAGCATCATCGTTAAGACTTCGGCTACAACAACATTTTTTTCGTGCACCAATGGCAACTTCAAAAGCTGCCGCCGCATTGTGTGCGAGAAAACGTCATCCGCGGCACTTGGGACGGCGATCAGACATGTGCCCAATAGGTATATAGCCAAGGCATACATCGGAGAAAGACTAGCAAGCTAGGAAATAATCAAACACCTTAAGAAAAAAAAAAAACAAAGAAAAGTCTGCAGCTATGTATATCAGAGATGGGATAAGTTGAGCGAAATGTAATGTTGTGAGTGTCACCAAAGTAAGACTCTGCAGATAAGTGCGGTGATTATGAAATCCATGGCGGCTACGCTGGCGCATCTTTAAGAACGCCGCAGTCCTCAATAATAATTTCTTTGCTTGGACGCCCATGCGGTGTCCCCGCCTGCTCCACAGTCCGCACATGCTCAAAGCCGCTTGTGACTTGTCCAAATGCCACGTGCCGACCATCCAACCACGGGCACGCAACAGTGCAGATGAAGAACTGTGATCCGTTTGTGTTTGGCCCTGCGTTTGCCATGGAGAGAATACCCGGGCCGCGGTGCCGCCCCGCCTTTCCGCTGAATCCCTCGTCCTTAAAGCGCACACCATAGATTGAGCAGCCGCCAGTGCCATTGCCGCGCGTGATGTCACCGCCCTGTACCATGAAGTCCGGGATAATGCGGTGAAAGACAGAGCCCTTGTAGTGCAGTGCGGTGCCCTCCGGCGTCTTACGCGTTGAGCCGCGGCAGAGTTCGCGAAAATTGCGCGCGGTGATAGGGACAGTGTCGTCGAACAGTTCCATCTCCACACGGCCAATAGGTGTGGTCGCGGCGGTGCCAAACCAAGAGCTCCCGTTGCGTGTGGCCGTGTCAAAGTAAACCACAGAGTTTGTGGGGTTTGTTGGGTACGGTGGGGTGTACGCGGTACTCGCCGCATGCGCCACGCCGCCACACAGTGCGTGCGCTGCGCCGCCAAGCAGAAAAGCCGAAAAGAAACGAAGAGGCATCGATGTGAGAAAAGAGAAGAAAAAGACGCCAAGGGACTGCAAGAACTTCTGTGATGCGTATGTGAAGTGAATCCAAAATCACCCTTAAAACATATAAGTTCACATAAGCGTATATATATATATATATATATACCGAGAGCAAAAGTAAGATAAAAAGAGATGTGAATAAAATAAGAAATACATACATCGAAGCACAAAATAAATAATAATATTAATAGAAAGCAAACAAAATTGCATTTGATACCTAGTCTTACACTTCCCTGAAGGTTTGTCTTCCTTGGACTGAGCAGAGTACACTGTTTTACTACAGACACGTTGCAAGGAAACCATTCTCTCTCTCTCTCCTTACATTTCGCTCTTCCTTGGCTCTTTATTTTCCGCTTCGTGCCTTTATCTCTCCAGATTCTTTCTTCTTCTTCCTTTTTTTTTTTTTTTCAATCTCTTAAAGTTTAATTATTAAGCGCATAACTTTAGATATCTACTTCCGGTCGTGTCTCCTCCGCGTCCTCGGCGCCACCGCGTCGTTGTCTCCTTCGCTTTCTAGGCGCCTCGTCCGTCTGTTCTTCTTCGTTGTTCGCATTCCCCTCGCCTGTCTCTGCGCCTCTGTCACGCGAGGCCTTTCGGTGCGCCTTGAAGCGACGAAGATTCAGTTGCTCGACATCCTGAGCGCCAACGTGCAGCTGCCCGCGGAGGTTCTGCATGGCGTCCCCGCTCACATTCGCCGCGGTGGATCGCATCTTTGCGAGCGTCTCCTTTGGTCGCCGTGTGGCCGCCTTGAACTCCGCCGGCGCCGCAAACTCCATTCTCCGCAGCTCAAAGTCAAAGTTTGGCCCAATGTCGATCAACTCTGCGCTTGCGCCCAGGGCCCCTGGCGCTGGCATGCCCGCCACCGTGCGGGCCTTGCGCAGTGCGTAGTGCCGCATGCAAAGCACAACTCGACCCGCCGCCACGTCCACCGCACTTTCACCATCCGCGCTGCGCAGTGAAAAAGCCAAGACACGGTCGCACCCGTCGAGATTCACAAGCGCCTCCTCGCCGCTCTCCCCACCGGCGCCGCGAAAGAAGTCCACGAGGAGATTGCGCAGTCGCGCGAGGGAAGGGTCGGAGGCGAACTCGGAGCCCTCAAAGACGAGAAACGGGCGGCCGCCGAGAGATGCGGCATCGGCGCCAGTGGCGCGCGTGGCGTCCAGGCGGTCTGTGGCAACAATGCACAGTTCCGCCATGTCCAGCACATGAAAGTCAAAGTGCCGACCCATCACGAGACAGTGCGGCCGCTTCTTACTGTCTGTGCCAAAGCAGAAGAGCGAGCAGTCGTTCTTGAAGCCCAGGAACTCCAAATGCTCACGGGCCTCAAAAGGGTGAAAGGCGTTGCGCTTGCGGAGCTTCTTGCAGTGCGGCCGCGTCACGGCAAAGAGATCTGTCAGTGCGTCTGTCACAACAGAACTCGTGCGGGCCCCGCGGAGAAAGAGAATGCGCTTCGGGTTCTCCACAACTTTGGGCTCGTACTTCTTCAACGCACGGCGGGTCTTCTGCGAAGTCGGCGTGCGCCGCTTAAAGCCACCAATCGAAGACATGAAGGAGTGGTGCTCTAATTCAAAAGCATGTCAAAAGAAAAAAAAAAAAGAAAAAAAAGAAGAGAGAGAGAGAGAGCGATATAGAGAAAAAAAAAAATACGGAAAAAAGGCATAAAACCCAATAAGCATAATAACAGTAGCAATAGTAGCCCAGTTGTAAAGTACATTCAACGGAAACTATTACACACACTCAACCACTCCCTCTTCCCTGGCAACCAGACAAACAAGGAAAAGTGGAGGAGGAGGAGAAGAAGGGAATAAAGAGAAAACAAGAGCAAGACTCCAGCACTGTGCGCTAAGAAGTAATACCATTTTAGTGCAAGACGGCGTCGACAAGCTCGCCGATCGATGGATTTGCAATTCGCGGAGGCCCACCGCATTCGTCGCGGCAACGCTTTCTGCCAATGGACTCATCGGCCACAACAAACGCCCCCGCTCCTGTCGCTGCGCAGCGAATCTCCGCTGCGTCACGTGGCGATGGCGCGGCCGCCGCGGCCACACACCCAGCGCGGGCCGAGACAGCAATCAAAAGAAGCCCAAGTGAAACCGTGTCGACTCGTGCCGCGCGCACCTCCAACACCGCCGCCTCGGCACAGCGCTGCGCAGCGCGCAACAAGGCCCGCATGCGACGTTCATGCACTGCGCGGCTCCCTTGGTCTGGGCGGATGGCGGTGGCGAGGGACTGGCGGAGGGCGATGGCGGAGCGGAGAAAGTGATGGTGACGATACACACGGCGCCGCTGTCGCCCGTTAAGAGCGTCGTCAAGCAAACGAAGCTCAGCGCGCAGCAGCGCAGCGGCAGAGACATGACGAGACTTTCCTGTCATGGAGAGCCAATTCCTATTCCTTCACAATGTGTGTTTAAAGAGAAAAAGAGGGAGAGAGAGTCTGTATGTGTCTGTGTTTGTGTGTGAAAGTGAAAAGAGTATATGTGGATAATAAGGAGACGTCTCCTGCTTCGCAAATACACCTCACGCAACCGTACTTGCCAATAAAATTATACACACATTTTTTTTTTTTTTTTAAAGCAAAGTATCCAATACGTGTCACTCCCGCAACTTCCACCCCCACCGCCATAGTTTTTTTTTTTTTTCCCCTTCCACCACATTCCTCTCATGCGTGAAGCTGCACAGCGCTCTGTTTCTCTAGCCACGCAATAGCCTCCACCCCCGGCGTGGCCCCCGCGGCGTGGACATCGAGCGCAGTGAATGGCGCCTCCGCCGCGCGGCCGTGTTGCCGCCGCATGATGCGCGCAAAGAGATCTGTCATGGCGCCCTCATCCGCCGCAATTGCCGTACGCGCGAGGCGCAGCTCCGCAAGTGTCTCTGACGCCTGCTCCACCAGCGTAGCGAGTGCGCCGCGGTTATCCGACAGGCGATTGTCCGCGAGTGACAGGCAGGCGAGACACGGCGCGTGTCCCTGTCGCAGTGCGCGGCCGAGGCGCAACAGTCCGCCACCGCGCCCGTCCGCATTGTTCGCGTCGAGCCGCAGCGCACGCAATGGCAGCGGCGCCACTGCGCGGGCGAGGGCAACGGCAAGCAGTTCAAAGCCCGAGTCGCCCAGTGCGCAGTGCGAGAGGTCCAGCGAGGCGAGCCGGCTCAGCGCGGGCGACAGCGGGACGCGCTGGAGGCCGTTGGGTCCAATCGACCAGAACGCCATGCAAAGCGCAGCCTGTGGCGCAAGCGGGGCGGAGAGCAGACGGCGCAGCTCCGGCGCCCCGAGTTCCGCATTGCCCCCGAGCGACAGACCGCACAGCGGGACGTGAGAGGAAAGGGCACGGCAGAGGGGGTGGATATCCCGTGGCGCAAGCGCGCAGTCGTCCAGGGCGAGCCAAGTGAGCGCGGTGCAGTGCTCAAGCAGACCCGCCAGCGCGTGGCCCAAGGGACGAGTGACTGGAGTCAAAGAATGTCCGCGCAGGTCCAAAGCGCTCAACGCAACGCGCAACGCGGGCGGGGCGTCAGCGAGAGCGGTGAGTACATCAATCGTAAAGGCATTCCCCGCCAGGCTCAGCGCAAAACCACCAGAACGCGCAGTAAACGCAGCGCTATGCTTCAAAAACAAACACAAGTCCTCATCGCGTAGTGCGCAGTAGGAGAGATCCACGCGTGCGAGTGAAGGGTTTCCCGCGATGGCCGTGGCGAGTGCCACGAGGCCAGAGTTTTTGTGCACAAGTGTATTCCCGCGCAGCGATAGCACTCGCAGCGACGCGGCCGTAGTGACTGTGGTTGCGAAGACTGCCACATCCATTTCCCCACACTCCTCCACACGCAACTCCTCCAGTGAAGGGGAACAGGCACAGGCGTGGAGAAGGAGCGGAAGTGAGCCAGTGATCCCCATGCGTAACGCACGCAGTGAAAGGCGTGCGAGCGAATGACACAGAGGCAAATGCACAGAGTTGCGGAGAACGGCAGCCACTTCGCGCGCAACACATTGTGCATCACGCGGGTCAGTGATGCTGTGCACATCAAGCGACACCACGGCACTGTGCCGCAGCAGACACCTTAAGCCGCTCCCACGCTTGGCTCCACTGCTTTGCGCATTTCCATTTTCGCTTTCATCTGGAGTGTCACTGTCGTTGTCTTCCTTGTCGCGCACACCGGTGTGGTATCCATGCAACGTGAGGCGCAGTGGCCGGCCCACAGTTGCGGTCGCGTCGGCCACACACGCACATACATCGTCGCGTGGGCCCATCAGACTAATTTCACCGCGGCCAAAGCGCAAACTCTTGTGCGTGAGTGTTGCCGTTCGCCCGCATGTACCGGTGAGACAGCAACTGCGAAGCGCGCGACGCGGGAGAGAAGCGCGAAGAAGCGAAGTGGCAACACAAAGTACGTGTGCCCGACGACGGGTATCGGCATCGGCATCGGCATCCGCATTAGCGCAGCTCTTTGGAATATCTTTGTTTCTAATGGTGGGATTGGGGCTTTCTTTCTGGGCGGGTCGGTGCCGGGCATCAGCAAAGAGTTCGTGCCAGAGAGTGAATTTGTACGCGGCGTTCAGCGTGAGCTGCGCCTTTGGCATCACATTCTGAAAAGTAAAAGTGTATCCAGAAAGAAAGCATTGCAAAAGAGATCATTAGAAATCACGAAAACGAAACCTCACGATAAGTATAGATAAATACAGATAGATAGTAATAGATGAAAATGAAACAAGGAGATGGGAATGTTTCTGACATTTTCCTTCTCAAGCAATGTACAGCACACAATTGCGCAAAATCGGTATACAGTTCACTATCCTCTCACGTCGTGCTTTCGATGCGTACATCAACTGGAAAAAGCCGTGTAGTACTCTTTCTGCACTTATTTTGGTACCGCTCCACTAGAACTGCCATATCGTGAAGCAAAAACGTACACAACCCGCCATAAAGCAATGCTGCAATTCGGTGCAGCAGCTCAAGAGCCTCCGCGTGCCGCAGCGACTGCTCTTGTGTCTCCGTAAACTGTTCCGTCCAACGCTCAAACATCTGCGCTTGCTCCAACGCATTCACTGCCCACACAACGCACAGCTCGTAGTTTGCCTCCTGCCCACGCCACGTACGGAGCACGCGATGCCCGCGCTTCAAGAGCCTCCGCACGCCCCCGCCTCTGGCCTTACCAAAGCGAGAGGAACTGCTTGTTTCCTCCCTGAGAGCCGTCGTGAGTGCCGCCGCCGCCTCCAAAAACACACGCAGTCGCCGGGCCAACTCCGCAGCGTCTTCCCCGTCGCTTCGCCCTCTCCCACAGCCGCGCAACCGCTCCATCTCCGCGCAAAGGGCTGTGAGAAAGCGAACCTTCGCAGCTGTGCTGGGAAGAGCACCAGAGGCGCCGTCCTGGTACCACACCTCCCGCGCAACAAAGAGATCCGGCGCGAGAAAGCCGCCCTGTCGCATCGAACGCAACAGCCCCCGCAAAAGCCAATGGACACGAGGCGTGAGACTCGCGGGAACGCACACATCGTCTGCCCCAGGGATCGATGGCGGCGACGGCACCGGAGCATAAGTAAAGCGAAACGACGGGAAAGCAATGCGACGCTCGCGGAAAAGGCGCTCACGCTTCATGGCGTCCACGCGGCGCTGGATTGCATCCGCGTTACGCTGCACCACATCGGTGTGTGTGCGCGGAAGATAAAGCGCAAGTGCGTCTAGCAAACTTTTCCCCGAGACATACAGCTCTAAGGCCTCTTCCGTGTCACCGGAAAGATCCAGTGCAGTCGCCTGCTGCAGGATCATGAGAGCCTGCGCAAGCCTTTCAACTGCCGCATTCATTCCAACTTTATATATATATATATATATATATATATATATATTGGGGGGGAAACAAGGATGACAAAAAAGAACAAGAAAAATGATAAAAAACAAAATGTACAAATAGTTAAAGGTACTTATACAAGGAATTATAGATAAAAATAATACAATAACGAAAATAAATCTTCGTAAATTTATAATGCTAAACAAAAAAAAAAAGAACAAAAAAATTTTCTATCGCTTTTTGTTGAGTCATTAACGCAGACGGCGAGCCTCACGCTCTGTTTCCATGAGGGAGAGCATGTCGTTCTCCTTGCAAGGGCCCTTCACGTTGCGCACAATGGTGCGGTTTGCGTCAGCAGAACCCTCCTCCGCCAGAAGACGTACACGGACCTGTGTCACGTTGCCACGGGAACCAGTGCGGCCAAGCACCTTGATGATGATGCCAACCTGGGCCTGATCGGTCTGCTGCACGACGACATCCTCCTGAGGAGCCTTCTTGTCCTTCTTGGGTGCGTCCGCCATGAGTATATAAAAGCTATAATGGAAAAATATAATAAAAGCAAAACAGAAACAGAAAAATAAAAAAAAAAAGGTAAAACAGATCAGTACAACGTTTCTCAAACTCCAGAGATAGACAATAAACAAGTACTAAATAAAACTGCTGAAATATAAAACGGCTCATAATCATATTAAATCATACACACCGATAAGAGGCGGACGAAAAAAAGCAAATAAAAGTAAACAAAAGTAGAGTCATTAACGCAGACGGCGAGCCTCACGCTCTGTTTCCATGAGGGAGAGCATGTCGTTCTCCTTGCAAGGGCCCTTCACGTTGCGCACAATGGTGCGGTTTGCGTCAGCAGAACCCTCCTCCGCCAGAAGACGTACACGGACCTGTGTCACGTTGCCACGGGAACCAGTGCGGCCAAGCACCTTGATGATGATGCCAACCTGGGCCTGATCGGTCTGCTGCACGACGACATCCTCCTGAGGAGCCTTCTTGTCCTTCTTGGGTGCGTCCGCCATCTCTGTCTAGGTGACTACTGGCAATGCAATGTTGGTAGAAAAAATTTTTAGAAAGAAAATGAGAAAGTAGTGGTTGAATAGAAAAGAAAGAGAAAATATCATTAAGCGATAAAGACAAAAATAATTGCCTTTATCATATTTCAAAAAAAAAAAATACGCAGTAACAACAACAATAATCATAACAAAAACTTTTTACCGCCTTATTTTTTAAAGGGTAAAAATTTATGGTGTCCTAAGAGAGTCAGTCAGCTGTTTAATTAATAAGAGTTTCTTCTCGTCACTCAGTAGCATTGCGCAGTGAGTGAGCGATCGACACGATGGGCATGTTCCATCCGAATACACATAACTACTTAGGTAGACCCAAGTAAAAAGACCCATCAGACCCTGGCAATCCATGCGATCGGTAATACCTCCGTGTCCAGGGATGAGATCCCCAAAGTCCTTCAGCTTAAAGGCACGTTTCAGACCACTAGCAAAAAAGCCGCCAAAGGGTGCAACCAAGGACGCAAAGGCAGCAAGTACCAAGGCATGTTGTTGTGCTTTAGAGCAGGAAATGGTAGTGACATAATTGGCTGTCAACCTTTGAATAATCCACGGCAACTGAAAAGGTCGCTGAATAAAAAACGTATCCTTTTCACACTGCATAGCCGATTTAAAATTGGCTTTAGGGCAGTACATGACAGGAAAATAACCTAGAAATCCAGCGAACCAGAAAGCCCACACTACTGTAAAGAAAAAAGCACCAAGGAATCCCTCTAGTGTCTTCTTCGGAGAGAGTGCCAGTAGTTTTGTCCGGCCAAACAATTTCCCAACAATATACGCCCATATATCATTCATGATCACACAGCTTACTGGAAGAAGAAACCATATCATTCCACCCATCATGTTTTTGATTTGAACACCACCCTCAATGACAATAAATAAAAGTGTCATAGCCATCCAGGTAAACTGTATGAATTGATATCGATACATTCCCTTACGAAGACTTAATACAAACATTACAATCCCCAACACAGGTAAAAGAAAGGCAAGCATACCTAATCCATTATAATACTTCGCAAGCCACGGATAAGTTGCAGTGATAGGTTCGCGTATACTGTAGGCTGTCAGTGTAAAGATAGTCGTGCTGAGAAACCAAAACTTTAGCCACATTACCGACGGCAACTGTCTATCCTTTTGGACGCGCTGGTTGATGCGCGTAATCTCGTAAAACATCATACACAGGATAACAATGACAAGAGGTATGATGGCCTCCACACCTATGGCCACCAGGACAAGGAAGACATACGCCATAATCATCGTGAAGATGGTCCGATTGATCACGTCTGCATAGCTCTTGGGTTTTTCCTGTGGGGTTGTCTCAACGGGACTTCCACTGTTGTCGCAGGGGGTTGGCGCAAGTTTTCCTTTGAGTGGCGCAAGAACAGGCTTTGCACCAGCACTTCTCATTGCCCTTTCTTTCCTTTCCTATGAATGAGGTTGATTCAAGTTAAGGTAAAAAAAAAAGATCATTAGGAACATTCCTGAAAACAACAAACAAGCCTCCACGCTCACACACACATAGTCATATATATATATATATATATGTACACATAGGCATAGGGAAAAAAAAAAGAGAAAGAGAGAGAGTCAAAAAAAAAAAAATTGTGAGAGGACTACGGGTGTGGGGGTATTTTTCACGCGGGAATTTTATGCCTCCTTTATCTCAAGTACTACCGGTGAAAATCCAAACACCTAGCAGGTTTATTTTATACTTTGTGCATTAGCTGTCACAATCAGTGAGGCACAGATAGGAGATTCCCAAATGACATCTATCCCAGCGCATTTACATGCCCATCCCAACTTCTATTATGAGTCCCTTGTGTATCGTTTTGTTCTTGAATATGTTAGCTTTCAATTATAATTATTAGCTGTTTGTTTATAAATACGTTTTTGTTTTCCCTTTTTTTGATTTGAAGCTTTTGACTTCCAAAATAATAAACTCAATTCCGTTTTCTTAGCGTTAATAAGAAAAATATATATATATATATAAAACAAACACGAATGTGAGTACTAAGCATTCATTATATCCTACTGATTGCTTCTCACGCTCACCTTACCGCTGAATTCAGTCAGTTACTAAGTGACTATCGTGGTGTGGTGGACTTTGAAAGAACACCACAATAAAAATAAAAATAAAAATAAATATATTTTGTTTCCTACTTTTTTGCAAACCTAAATAACCGTAGACGCAACTCCTCCCTCATCATACGCATTTCGTCCGATTCACCATTTAAAAATGCCGAATTTTCAATGGCTCGCCTTCCAAGATAGTGAACGGTTTCCTTCACTGGTCCATACGGCACGTACTTAAAGACGCGGAACCCAGCCTTCTTTGCTGGAATGGTGAGATTGTCTCCCATGCCGTAGAGTTGGGCCAGTATGGTAATACTCTTCGAGTCAGGTGGAAGCTCCATAATTGCGTCAGTTATCTCCTGCACAGAGAGTTTGTTGTGTGTGCCAAAGAGCACCTCATATGGTTTTTGTGGTGCCCGAGCAAACTCCTTCATAATGCGCTGTGTGCATGCCTTGTAGCAAAGGTTTGTCTCCTCATATGTGGGCCACACGGGACTCTTATAGCCGTAGTGCGCGGCGGTTTCGCGCTCCTGTACCATATACGCACCGCGTACGACTTTTCCACCCCAAATCCAACCTTCGTGCGCTGCGCGAGTAAAGTCGTTGAAAATGCGATCCTCCGTATAGGTGAGGTAGCACTGGTACGTATTGTACACCGTCGGCTCCTGTACATTGTACGCCCTCTGAAACTGTAGCACAATGCTGTCGATGGCAAGTTGGTAAAAGGTCTGCTCCGCGTCGATAAGGACACGTACGCGTAAGTCTGAAGCAGTTCGTACAATAAGGTTCAGGCGCCGGTGCAACGCGCGCCACATTTCCTGTTCGCTTTCGGTAAGACGAGGCAATCTCTCAACTATGAGACGTTGTGCCGGCGTCGGCTCTAACGCGAGGACTGCGTCAGAGACAACCCTTTTAAACTGGAAATAGTTGACACGCCCCTCCTTCCTAGGGTCAAGCAGATCAATGATGGCGTCCAACTGCTCCTCGGTGTATGAAAGGGCGGTGTTGTAGTGAACAAGACCATGACGTAACTGCTCGCGTGTGATATACATCTGGTGTTCCTTTTTTGTTCCCATGACAACGCGGCACTCCTCAATCAGTGGAGGTTGCTCAAGTGCAAAGTGGCGTATCCAGCCGCGGTTAACGGAGTGTAAAATTGCCGAAACACGGGCGAGAAGCTGTGGATCACACATACCAGTCACTTTCACTGCAGCCAATCCAACACCATTGACCGATTGGTTCAGCGAGGCGTGCATGATACACATTGCGTAACGCTTCATGTTATCCTCATAGAGATGCTCACGGTATGGGTATGCAACTGAAGTGTTATACACAATACTAGACATAGAAAGGTTTGGTGGTTCTTCCGCGCCTGGTTGCGGAGCGAAGCCCTCCACGTCCGCTTCGGCTGCGTAATCAAGAACAGACCCGATGCCCTGTCGCTCCAGTTCCTTAATAGTGTTTTTCAGCTCGCGCTCATCTTCACCGGCACAGAAGTGGGCATAAACAGTGGACTTCACAGCAACGCTGTACGTCAAATAATGTCCAAAAACTTTTTCGGCGCGTTTCATAAAATTAACAGCGTTCTTAGAAAGGTATGTAATTCTACACATTCGGAGGAGTACAAGAGCGCGCAGAATCCAACATACTGACTTTTCTACAAACACACTGTTGTCATTGAAGTCCACCCTTTTTAGTAGAGCGCCACTGTCTGCAAAGCCGCGAGGTTTCAATGGAGTGAGTCTACCAATTGTCCGAAGCATACCACTTTCCTACGCCTATTAATTTCTGTGCGTTCACGTGTTTACTAGTCGCTTGCTATTCCTAAGCCGTTGGAAGCGCAAAAACGGGAGAAAAACAGTTCAAATTAATCCAATTAATTATTAATGTTATACAAGAGTGTTTGCTGGAAGGCATTCAACTCATATTCACAACGAATAAGTGCAAGCGCGCACTACCCCTTGTTCGATTCTGACATTACTTTATTTTAGAATTTCAACTAGTTCTCTGTCAAGTGTAGCTTTACAAGAATTTCATTTTCTTTTTTTAAAGCAAAGTTATCTCTTAAAGTCTATTTATATTTCCGTATGAACCAAATTCCATACTCAAGTATTTAACAGCGAGAAAAAGTAAATTTGGAGTAAAAAAAAAAAAAAATGTCTCTTCAAAGACAAATGTAAATACATATATTCAATAAAATAAGCAGCCCAGATGTGCACAACTCAATGTAGCACAGTCACCTTGATTCCAAACTTCTGTAAAATCACTCAGTTAATCAATTCAAAAACAGAATATTGAAGCAACAACAGATAAAAAAAAAAAAGCATTATCTCCAATGCAAAAATAAAATAAAAATCCCCCTTTCAAAAAAAAAAAAAAAATTAGGATAGGGCCACGAAACAAAAACATTTCCCCTTTCCTCTAGATGATCAGTTGGCCTCTACAAGTTGAGGTTGCACAGATTGCCTTACTCGTCCCAATATAAAAAATATTAGTTATTGACACCACCTGTCACAACGTAAACCAATGCCTGTAGCGAGATGCCAATTATAACTTCACCTGCATCAATGTCAGTAAGGCACGCCATTTCGCGCGTACCAAAGGCAACAACAAAAAAAAAAAAAAATCTCCAAACATCCCAGAAGTACATGTTGCCAATATCCAGTAATGCATGCCAAAACACGGTGACGTTATTTTGATCTTTAAGGTAGGGAGCATAACATGAGATAGACCACACCAAATAATATTTTACTCAAACCACGTCATAATAATAAAAAAACTCATCAAAGCCAAAACGCAACTGCACTGCAACGCTCTTGTGCCCGATAATTTGCGCTACTATTACAAGTGTGATTGCTTTCGCAACATATGTATACCTGTTGCAAGTATTGGAAAAAAAAATCCTTTTGACGTTTGTTTGCCGAACCGCTAGTGGCACAATAGCACCACTATTTTTTTTTTTCTGGTGTGCCGATTAAAACAACTTTCACATTGCACTTTACAATACTAAACTTGATTACCAATTTGTCTTCGCAACCAGGAAAGACTAATTTACATAAAAAATGCTATAGTGCCGTCAGGTAATGCTAATGTTTTATTCCTGTATCTTGTCGCAATATACCTTCTATCTAGGTAAAATGCAGTTCCAATAATAGAACCAATAAGTCCCGTTATATGACGAACTTCAAAGCAATAAAGGGTGGGCGTATGGGCTTTACTGTCGTTGTCTGAAAAAGCTTATGCATCAAAGGTTAAGGATGCGGCAATACAATTGGCTCTCCTGGCCACACTGAGTAAGTGTATACTATTCACATCAGGGAAATGCAACCCCCAAGTGGTATTGTTTTTCTGTTTGATGTCAATGTGTCTGTAGCAGATTTGTTACCAAAATAAAATTTAAATATGCATTATTGACCCATATGCAATTGTCATTTTTCACAAGTCAGACATTTTCATAAAACCCGCTTCAGTCAAAGCATCCACCGTGACGAGTAGCTGCAGCAACGAATATCGCATGCAAAAGATGTTTTGATCGTGACTTTCCAAGACCTTTTAAAATACTTTCCCCAAAAGCTTTGTGCGCTTCCTTCTGTGTCAAAAATAAAAATAAAAAAACCAGAGGCGTAAGGATGCAGTCATATCGTTGTTTCCATATAGTAACAAGATAGCATCCATATTTGTGCTGACTTCATTCAGTACGCTACTAAGGCGTCAACTTCGCGCTGCAATATTCATATCTTTCATTTTTTTTTTTTTTTTGAAGACAACGTAATAGCGGAAAAGCAGCATTCAGAAAAATGTCTTCAGTTCTCATTCCTTTGTTGAGTCTCACGAAAGTCGATGGCCCTCACCAACGCGACTATTGGGGCGAAACCTCCAAGCAGTTTCTTCAAAAAGAGTACACATACACTTGCATCATAACCTTCAAAACACCTTCCTTTCGCCACCTCACACACAGATCTTTGCAAGGACTTGATTGCGAAGGATAAGGTTTCAAACATTGTCATCTTTGCCAATTCTTCTTCGTTGCGAACCTTCTCAGGAAGGGTAAAAGACCAATCAAACAACATAATTCCATGAAATTCTCCCCAAAAGGGGAGGCATAACAACAATAACAAGCAATGTAAACCATCCTCTTCAATCTATCCATTTTTCCTTACAAGCATATATACATATACTGAAAAAGTAAAAAAGGCGTAATTAAGGAAGCGATAACAAACATTTCAAGTCTTAGCATTAGCGTACACAAATGCACATGTTTAGACAAAAAATGATAAAACGAAAGCTTTGTCTTTTTCCACATGGACGCACAACAATATTAACAAATGCTAGACACGGCTAAAGGATATGCAGCGAACATATCAAAGTGTTATGGTCGTTAGCATCGATAATTTGATATCCAGAAGCGCTTTTAGTTAAATGTATTCGACACTTTCCTTTTTCGCAACGACGATACTCACCCACATTCAAACCTTTGCGTATGTTTAGAGTTATGATACGACCATCCGGATACACCACGCAACCAATATCATCTGCAAAAGCTGATTGAACTTCTACCATACCTCCAACCTGAAGGCCTGATTCGATCTGGGCCACCGGACTTTTTTGAGACATAAATCTCGCATCCCATACTTTTACCTCTCCATTAAGTGAAACGGACACAAAGTTAAAAGAATCACGGACGCAGTGAATATTACCTATAGAGACTCCTTTGTGTCTCTCAAGCAAACTAAATCTAGAGGGTCCATGAATAGACTGTAAAGGTTGAATCTGGATGGTACCATTCCTCAACCCACACAAAATGAATTTACCCGCAAAAAAGCCATCTGAAAACGTACCTACTGCAGAAATTGGTGTATCACGAAAAGAACACAATTTTTGCATGTGAACAGGTTCTTCCACACAAATTTGATAAACGTAAAGTCTACGTTGCGAAGCAACTGCAATAAAGGGATTGTATTGCATTTCAGATAAGGAATTAGAACAAGAAGAAACGCAAGACCCTGAAGGTATATTCAGAACAGTGGTATTCCCTCGAACTGGGCGCAATGAATCAATAAAATCCCAACGAGTATGGTAAATAACCTTTTCTCCCACAACTACGACATCTTTTTCTCCAGCGGCATGCATATTGATAATTGAATCATCTACAAATCCATCCATATTCATACTTTGCATGTTTACCATTGGTCCGTTATCTACAATACAAACATGTGGATATGGATGTATATCGAAAAAGCCAAAACGTCCATCAGGATAGTTTTCGACAACACCCTTAGACGTCAGTTTGAAAAAAGAAGGTACCCAAGGATCATTTCCCAAAAACAATCTTGTTGGAGAGCATAGTGCGTCAGTCACTTCTCTCTCCTTAACTACGCGTGTGTACCTGAAATCCTGAAGAGAACTAGTTGCCTGTCTACCTTTATAACGAAAAAGGTCTTTGATGCAGGAAAAAAAAACATAAAACCCACGATCGTCTGTTTCTTCCAGAGTAATCTTATTACACAACTCCACTTTTCCTTCAGCCTGAGTAGCATCCCAAACTATCACACTAGAGGAAGACAAAAACGGTCGTCTACTTTTCCTCAAATTACCATTACCAAAAAAAGCGGCGGGATCCTGCCTCGCCTGACGGGTATGAAAGTACTTGTTTCTTATAGAGCAATAGATCGTGCCTAACCGAACCTCAACCATCTCATCATTGTAGAATACCGTTCGCCTAAAAGATCTATACTTGGGTTTCCCGCTATCATTTCGCAAGTTACGTCTTAGTGCAGTTCTAAGTTCTTCATCTGAAGAAGACGACAAATCCACAGGCATTACGATCTCACTAAAAAATAAAAAAAAACAATGGCCAACACAAGAAATAGTAAACGAAAGTGAAAATAATTCTGCATTTGTACAAAAACAGAGTCAAAGAAACGGAGGTAAACACTAAGCAAAAAAGGGGGAGGAGGGAACTGTAATACAAAAAGGAACGACTATTACCCTTCAAAAGAGCTACTACCATAAACCCAAAATAGAACCTAAATAAATTTATCAGCGTTTTTTTGTTTTCTAATTCATGAGCCCTAAACCCCAAGTCTTTTTAAAAAGGCATGGTTGTTGGGGTCCCTTCCCAAAAAGTCTTTCAGCATATCAGTAGGATCCCGAGCACCACCACAACCTATGATGCACTTGACATACCGTCTCCCAATATTCGAATCAAACAATCCATTGTGAGAGGCAATGTAGTCGAAAACATCAAGAGCAAATACTTTTGACCACATGTAACCGTAGTACGCCGCTCCATAACCAGTCAGGTGCCCAAAAGCGCACTCAAAATGGGTGTCCTCAGTGAGTAATATTTGCGGATTGACACGTTTTTTTACCGACTTCATTAAACTTGTAGTATCCAGAGCACTTGGATCCTTTGCAGAGGCAAAAGGCATTCCAAAAATTTCAAGAGAATACGAAGCAAACTCTAGTTGCCTAAGAGACTCGTACCCACTGAATGCATTTCGTGACTTTACTTTTGCGTCGATCAGGGCTTTCGGTAGGGGTTGCTTCGTCTTGTAATGCAAAGATATTTTTTGAAGCACTTCCGGCTCCCACATCCACTCCTCCAGCATCTGTGAAGGAACTTCAACAAAGTCCCACTTCACATTTGTACCAGCAAAAGTAGCCATCGGGCATCTTCCCATAATACCGTGCACAGCATGTCCAAATTCGTGAAAAAATGTGGTCACATCGTCGTGCAAGAATAAAGCTGGCCGATCATTAGAGGGTGCTGGAAAATTAGCGATCACCACGGAAAGCGCGGGAGAATATTCTTTGTCGGATCCTTCAAGCAGCACAGGGGGAACCACTGAGTGGCAACAAGCATGAGAATATTTTCCTTCCCTTGGAAAGAGATCCAATATCACGTGACCCAGCGTTTGTTTTGTCAGATTATCCACGACCTGAAGTGTAAAAGCATCTTTTTCCCAAAGCTCCATACCATTATCAATCCGCGTGAACTTAACATCGAAAAACGCTTCATAGATTTCGAACAAACCTTTCAGCGTAACATCAAGTGGAAAATATTCTTGTATCTCACTTTCACTGACATTAAGCTGATCCCTTTTGATCTTATTTATCATAAATGCAATATCATAATCGCGTAAACAACCATCTTCCGTTAATTTGCAACTTTCATGAAGTTGGCTTTTTATCCAGTCAAATTCTGATTTCCACTTTTCTTGGAGACGAGGAATTAGTTCAGCTACAAACTTATGTGCAATTTCTGGAGAATTCGCCATCTTGTCATCCAGATTAAGGTAGCTATACGCCTTAAAACCGAGAATCCCAGCCAATTCGTGACGTTTTATAATCATCTGTTTTAAAATATCCTCATTAGCAGGATACGCCCTGTTGTTCATACTTTTAGCCATAATCCGTCGAGTAGAACCTAGTTCACAGTTTTTCATGACTCCATAATAAGTGGGGTAGTCCATCTTTAATTTGTACTTTCCGTCGTCAGTTTTTTTCTGCAAATTGAGAATGTTTTCTGGTAAACCTTTCAGTTCTTCAACTGAAAACAGAACTTCGGTGTTATCTTCGCTTATGTTACGCGAAAAAGAAGTGGATAAAGCAGAAATTTCCTTTTGTAAAGCGATGACATGTTGAAACTTGTCATCAGGTAATTCCATTCCCTTCCTTCTAAAATCATTGAGCTTTTCCTGGATACAATAGGAGTACTGTTTGTCCTTGTCACCGTTAACATACTCATTTAAATAACTAGGTGCAATTGAAAGGCTTTTAATGGCCTCAAATAGACGTTTGTTTGATCCAAAATGATCAATTTCAAAAGACTCCATCTCAATAAGTTGTTTGTTTGCTTCATCGCGAGTCCCCTTATCTGATGATACGTTCATTGCAACAGAAAGCAAACTCGCAGAAACGCTGAGTTGAGTTGCTGCAATATCTGCGACAAGCGCAGTATTTGCGAATGTGCGATTTTCGTCTTCAACAGAATATATTGCGTTTAATAAAGACAGTGCACGGTTTTTCGCCTGCTCCACTATTTCTTTGCAGGCCGATGGAGTTTTAGGGAATAAAGAAGCACACCTTGATGACGTCGTCACATCTGCAAAAATCCCGAGGGACATCGTATTTGTTTAGCAATAAAATATTTTGCTTGGATTATTCAAAACAAAAGAAGCATCAAGAACAATTATTATGACACGGTATACATAAAGAATAAATAAATTCGAAAAAAAAAGGCACACCACTTTTGAAAAGAGCGCCCGTAGAAGACAAACACATTCGTAGTTCACAAGATACACGCAGGCAAAATTCTACTAGTGGAATAAAGCAGTGGTAAATAGAAAAAAAAGATTTCCAAGACATTTTCTTCCGGTAGCATATCCCCGATAAACCTTTAAACAGCCTAAATATCGTCCCGAGAAAGACGTATAAGGATACCTAAATCCCAGAGAATCACTATACACTAAAAGAAAACCATCTGTTCCCTTAAATCTGTCAAACGCCTGATACCTTTCAGAGATTTGGCGCGCTTTATCAAAAAGAAAGACTTCCAAAGAACCAGTATGTAGAAAGATCATGTGGAGAATACTAAGTTAAGACAAGGCAAGTAGAAGCAATATCAATGATGCGATACAATACTGTAAAGTAATGTTGCGCTTTCTGCGCCGCAGTTGCAAAAGAGACGTTCTGTAATATACCTTTCAAACATTAAAGGAGCACAACATGAGCCCACAGCGCGGGTTTACATGACGTATTGTCTTGCTAAAGTTTGAGAAGCACATAATATGTAGCGTGTAACAATATGCTGCATTACATTGCACTACTCTCTAGTGTCTCATACACGCGTTTCTTTCACATCGAAAAGCCGTTCATAAAACTTTGTTTCATTTCTTCCAAAAGAGTCTCAAAAACCTCGCCCCCTCAAAAAAACGCTTTGCAACGCGTATGCTCATTGATAGGAGAAACCTCAACCTGAACACAGCTTTGTATAACACAAATTCACACAATAAGAAGCATTAGCATTAAAGACATACTCCATAAAAGCTCTTCACACAACTTGTCCACCAATTGACAAACATTTTCTCGGGGAACACAAGATGAAATCCTTTATCTTCACACGTACAGTAGCATTACTGGATTACTCTTATCATCGAAAACTCCAGTGACAAAGGGGTTTTAACAAAGTCTAAAGTTTTTTTTTTTTTTTTTCGTTTGTTTGTTTCCTCTCATAGGGTCTCTGATAGCGCGCTCCCCATTATTTCGCTCAAGAGTAATTACAGCACTGCAAAAAAGCAAACCTACTGTGGTGAACCCATCCCTGCCACCCACTATATTCTACAAAAAAAAACTATTTTGAACAAAACTAAGGTGTATTTTCTGGATTTGACAGGCTCCAACGAAATCGCAAGCACATTCAGTAATTGTTTATAAGCACCTCTTCATCCTAATAACTCACAAAGCTAACTTCAAAAAAAATATATATGACGTATAAGCAATTTTAAAATTAATAGAAATACAATTTTGTGGCCAAAATTTAGTTTTTAGCACCGCAGGTGCCCCTGCAAAATCAAAAAGCTCGTATAGGAAATAAACTCTCAATAATCTTTATTTTTGACCTTGCAAATCCTTCTCCTAATTTATTTTTCGTGTTAGTCATTTTTATACAATCTCTACCTCGGTGGCACCTCCTTGATCGCAATCCTAATGTAATCTAAAATTCTTAGCCAAACAGTTAAGTAGAAAATGACATTTTACTGAATTAAGAAAAAGTGATAGCTTAAACACGTAATCGTGTAAGCTACATTTTTTTGTTGCACTGACATCAGACCAAACAAAGCGGTAAAAACATTTTCAGTGTAATTAAGAGGGCCGCTTCACAAACCCATAAGGTAACACTCCCAGAACAAAAGATCTCTTTCATAGCTTATCTTTTTGTTTCTTCCCAAAGTAAAACATTTTTTCTCTTGTTTTCAATATAGTTGTTGCATTATCATAACGTTGAACATATTTCAATATGTCTTCTTTTTCAGGTGCTGCAAAGGGTACAAAAACGAACTTGTTCCTGAAAGTGCACATTTAAAACGTATAAATGTCGCCATGGACTAACTCTAGTTTTGTACTCCTTTCAATATTGACGAGCCTTTGAAATCCCAGAGTCAAGGTTTAGCACCTAGCTGTATCTCAGAATAGCGCAGTAAGCCAAAACTTTATGAATATTTGTTGTTGCTGGTGGTGTTGTTCTTAAGGATCATCCTCGCACAAATTTCTGAGAGAAAATAAAACCCTAAACACACTTTATGCATTTCTCAGAAAACGTGCAGCAATTGACCAAGAATACTCAGACTACTTGAAGATCACTTCTATTTCGTATATGAATGCTATGCTCTCAAGTAAAGCCTGAGACCTTGCCAAGTGTAAAAAAAAAAAAAATCATTGCTTTGCTAATTGAGATGAACACCACTAAAACGATTTTCCGTGGCTAGGCATGTACCACTACCCAGCAGTGCAGAATATATTTTCACACCAAGCGTATACGCTTTCCTCCGTTCCGCAACTTGAGATTTTTTTCACCTGCAAGATAAATGTTGTCAACCCGTACTACAATTCTAAATTGGATTGGTGTTGTGGAATGTTTTTTTTTTTTTTTTGCTTTTCTTATTCTTATTTGTTCAAAAACGCAAACACTTGCTTCGGTATATATAACTTGGTAGAATTATCTGTCTCGTGCAGTAAATTGCACTAGTTATGCAAATGTGCTACTCTGTTTCTAGAAACACAGAACAGGTACCCCATCTCCAAAGGTCTATCAATTTTGAATAAAGGAACCCTAGATCAATCAGGACAGCAAGCTAACTGCAATCCATGCGGAGGCACACATAACACTCCCCCTACTGTAAGATGTCCTCATAGCAGATCATTTACTCCTGTATAGCGCACCAAAGGATAAAATATCTATTTTTTCCTTGGATTTTCTTCTTGCGTTTTCCCCGGGGGAAGGCACAGCCATCAAGCGGTACCGTCGTGCAACAGGGTAATACCGAGGAGTTATGTGCTCTTACCTTAGCCATCTCTATACTTTGAACGCTCTGGTGAAGTTGTGTAACTACCCCGGCTGTATTTTCCCGGGTTTCGCGCAGTGGATTTCCGCGAGTCGTCGGAGGGAGCGCCCCTTTTGCGCTTCCTGGAGGCCGCCTTCTCCGATGCTGAAGTGGGGTTTTCTCGCTGGGCCTCATCATGTGTCGCAGAGGGGGGGAGAGGCAACTTGGCATCTGTTCCTGTCTTCGAGAATTTCAGTTGGGGTAGTCCGAAGCCTTCACTGCAAGAAGGAATTGAGCCATTTCCTTGGGGTAGCATAACTTCTTGGTGGGGAGCCCCTCCACGGCAAACTGGATGCGTAAGGGCTTGAGGGCTGGGCAGGTCAAAAGGTGCAGGGACGTTTCTTCGCAAAACGTTCGGTGGCTAGGTGTTGCGCGAGTCCGAAGGGTATTTTTGTAGTCATTATAGAGGCACCATTGCACTAAGCGTGTGCCTCGTGGGTCTTCCGGGATCGTGCGATACCAAGCCAGTGCGTGTGTGTTGGTGTCTGCACCGATGATATGTGTTCCGCTTTCAAGAGATCCTAGTGCATCTAGTTCTTTCGGGGTGAAGCATAGGGCTGGAGTATAATACGCTGAGGTAACGGTCAACGCCGCTCTATTTGTCATATGGATAGTAGCGTGCACATGCTCTATGTAAGCTACTGTAGCCCGTCCTACCTCAAATGGCAATTCCTCGCGGAAGAGGATCGAGACACCGCCTCCCTGAGGGGAGGGGGCAACACCATGATGTTGGTATACAGAAATTGGGAAACTCCTCACCTCTCTATCACACATATTAGTCTCGCATACAAGGCAAAAGGTCACGTTCTCCTCCTGAAAGAGCTTAATTAAGGCCAAGCGCTTGGACTGGGTCAATCCGACCGAGTTCCATTGCATTCCTCGCAAGCTCGGGCACAGATTTACATCCACATTTGCACTCGGCGGTAACAACGTGCGGATGGTACTGCTGATAGCACGTTTGCGTGTTTCCCTGGACCGACAATGATGATACTGTGCCCCAGCAAGACGCGGCTGGTCCTGGTGCTGTGTGATACCGTAGCCGTGAGAGCTCTGCAGTCTGATTCACTATAATCAGACTGCAGGCTCTTGGCTGCCGCCAACAATATGAGCTACTGGACCCTGGCACCACTGTGAGGTGGCCGTCATCATCAGGGATAAAGTATCTAATAAACCTGTACCTTTAATATCGATTAGAAAATAAGATGTCACCAAGATTTGTGTCTAGTTTATTAAAGCCTTGACATAAGTTTCTGATCTCTATTACAGCTGCGAATCTATAAATTATCCCGATGCTTTTCTTTATCAACGGCCCTTTTTCGCCTGAGGAGACAATAATAGATGCGTCCAAATATTGATCGAATTGTTTTTGTTCTTGTGTGGTAGCGTTCTCTAGGCTCCTCTGCAATAAATTATAGGCAATTCTATTTGTTGTAATAGTATCCACGCTTTGCTTCACGCAGTCTTACTCGGGAGAAATTATGGCGCTGCACACAAAATTCAACTTTTAAATAGTTTTCTTTAGTTTCTACAGTGTTCACTTGTAATAATCAGTGTTTTTTTTTTTAATTGGAATTAATTACATCGGCAATATGTTCATTACATATACGTTTTTTTGCTTTGTTTTTTGCAAGCAGTACCGCAAAAAATGGAGTATGGAGCTGAGTGTCGCAAAAACTTAATGGATAATATATAATAACTTTAAATTCGTACAATTTATGACCTCATGGATTCCCACAATTTAATTTATTCCTTATTAATCTTTGAATCCATTTTTTAAAATTTTTCGGTATTATCATTTATTTGTTTTAATGGAAAGTTTTTGAGAAATATATTCTGTATACTTATTCTCCCTATCGTTACTGTATAATACAGAAATATTTGCGTTGAAGAAAAATTGCATCTTAGCAAATATATATATATAGTATCAAGCCGATTAGTAGCCATTTTGTTTTTCTTCCCCCGTGTTTAGGATGGCTAAGGCTAGGTAAGCGAGAGCCGCCTCTAAAAACAAAACCAATCGCTTGCTGTGCAAAAACGAGGAGAAAAGGCGATCCGCGGGGTCTATCCGTGAAATGCGCATCTGATCGCGACAGCGGTACAGAGAATAACAAGCGACTATATGCCTGAAAGTCTCTTTTGCATCATTAACCAGAGCTATGATGGATGCCGGAAGAGGTTTATAAAGCGTCGACATCCTAACAGGGTGTGAAATATTGCCAACTATGAGCTGCTTTGGGCTCAACTCGCAACATTTAAGATGGTTGCCTCTTCTCTTCCTGCTAGACCAAAATATTCCACAGTACGGGGAGAGTGCCTCTTATGTTCTTGGCCAGGACAAGGTAAGATGATTTGTTCTCCAGTACTTCACGAACGTCGTGGACGTGCTAAGGGCCCTAGGACAGTGAAGGCACTTTTCTGGAACCCGAGAGGCCTGCCTGGTGGAAGGAGTCTGTGTCTCTGCGACTCCGCAACGCTGCGGATTACGTAAGCCATGGTCTGGCTCCAGGTCAACTCGCTGAACAGGACTATCGTTGTACCAACGACATTGGTTTGCACACCAGCGAGCTGCCCAAAAGAGCCTTCCAAAGCACATGCATTTTCGTCCTCGGATTCTCGAGAGTTCGACTATCCTTTGCCTCGACAAGAGCGCACCTGCTTCGAAACTTCGTTCAGTTACTTCAGCTGATCTTCCCTTGCAGATCGCGAAGCGATGTCCATCCACACGTAGGCGGGTTTTTTACATTGCCGTAAGGTGGGAAGTGATGCAGAAACGCAGATCCGGGAGTCATAGTGGCTCGACTTACTCTAAGCTGGAGGACTGCTGCATAGCGGCCCTATACGTAATACTGCTTACCATTTTATTCAAAGTGATTCCTATATGTGCGCAGACACACTACTGTTTGATGTTCCACACAAAGTTTGCTAGCTGAAGAAGTCGATCCCAGATGTATGCTTATACATTAGATCGTTGCCTCAGCGGCCCGGTGTTCAGGGCTGCCAGGAGAGCCTGTCTGTCGGTCACTGCAAGTAATGATTGTTCCTGTTAAGGCACAAAACTAATTATGCCGTAAAAGAAAACGACAAATCCATAAGAATGGCGATACCCGTAGTCCTATAGGTAGAAACCAAGAGGCCGCAGTCATGTGTAACAGACTATAAAATAGATGTACTGCAGTGATATCTGAAGAGACCTGGCGCCACTGGTAATGCTTGGTTTTTGAGGTCGGCACTTCCGTCCGTTGGCAGCACATTGGAATATGGCGGGAGCGCTTTCAGTACTTTAAATTAGACACTCCACTGGCACACTGTTTCATTCGGTCCACCCAGGATTGCGTGGGGCGCTGCCAAGTAAAGTGCCACCATGACGCATTGCGCAAAGCCCGTAACCCGGGGTATGGGAAGCCTTTGGGAGGACCCTCCGTCGGGTAATTTTGGACAATTTTCCTTTTCTATGGGAGGTCATCCACAAAAGTGAGAGTCTCGATTCGAGAAATTGGAGAGACTCTCTACGCACCTCGTCGGAGCAGTCCTGCTGGCGGCCCGCGTGATCAGTTAAACACTATAGCTCCAAAAGTCTCAGAGCAGAAGCCCCCCCCCCCCCCGCATTGCCAAGATGTGCACGGGGCTGCAATGCGCCTCGGGAAGGGCCGATTCTTTCTCCATCGTGGGAAAAATTCCAATGATTACTCGGTTGGTGCGTGAGCTCTGTGCCATAAGCCCACCCCTTCCAACATCATTCATGCACTCACTTGCAAACTACATGGCTTACAACTGCTTTGACACACCACAGCTTCAGACAAACTGTCTCATGGCATGCGACGCGGGCCGTAGGTATTATGTGCTACGCAGGGTAGCTGAGCGACACGAATGTGGTATTACCGAGGAAGCGTTTTATTTAACTCATTGTATGTCGCCTGTGGGTCGAGTTGCATAACAAGTACCTTGAGAGCCCCAAAGTATCCAACTGTATGCATGGGGATCTCGTCTCCATCTAGCACTATCTGCTGGGTGCTGTCTCAATCGTCACCCATGTGCGAGAAAATAGTGTATGGCATTGCTTCACACTTGCGCGGCCTCAATGCCACGCCGTGGTTTCTCGACTACTCCTTAACCACTCCAAAAAAATTTTCTTCCTACCACAACCGCTTTCGCAAAACATGTAAAATATATTTTTATGGTCTGTTCATCCGCGTATATATCATACCACACATCTCTGTACAGTATTTTAGGCCTCACCAAAACGGAGTGTGTGTACATGGAGAATAGTCGTAGTCCCAGATCTGTTTTCTGCGAAACGCCTTGACTAAAGTTTTCCTTCCCATAGGAGTAGTTCTATGTAGTAACCTTGTCAATCCAATGACAAAGGAAACCGCAAATCCACCTACTAAGGAACTCACTTGAAATAGCTGCAAATTGTTTAACCAGTGTATCCTGTCCTATAGTATCGGATTCCTTATTATAACCCACCAGAATCGCGAATAATCGTAGTTATTGGTGATAGAGTAAGGTGGATCATGACATGTTCATCTTAATGAGGCGCACATGGACGTATTCATTGCAAAAAAATACAACGGTGTCCTTTATGTACGTCAGCTCGAACTCGATGTTGACCCCCAGCGGGCATGCGTGCTGCAGCTTTGACGGCTTCCGGGCATGAAGAAGTCTGACCAGCACCATGCGCTCCAATTGCTTTGGAACGCACGATGTCCGGCTGGCGGGTCTGAAGAGGCCAACTGCTCAAGGGGTTTCCCGGTATTCAGAAGCGGCACGGTGAGCGCTGACTTCCACGATTATGGAAGTGGGTGCGACACCCAATACCGGTTTCTGGCCTTCAGCAGGAACTCCTCCTCTCTGCCAGTAATGTTTTTTTTTTTTGTGTGTGTGCTCCGTAACACATTATCCACGTATCCAAAAATCCGAGAATCCCCTCATAACTCCCCAGTCCTTCCCTCGCTTGTATGTAGATTCTTCTTGAATTTGATTTTTATCAATCTTAGGTTCATCTACGTCCTCTGTCGTCGCTAATCCCCCCTTAAACAAATAGTCTATCCATCTTAGAAACTTGAGACTGTAAAAGTATTTAGAGCCATACTCCGCCATATAGTATTGGGTTTTATGTCGAATGAGCGAATCCCGTGTGCCTTCACACTGTAGTAAATGCAGGACTGTCTCTTCCACCTCAAGGGTGGTTTTTTCAGGTGGTTGGGCAGTGTCCGGTTGTTTTGCAGCCGGCGGAGGCCCCATTTTGCGCCCTTTGTAGTGACTTGCACGAGAGACTATAGACAATCAAACCCTATGGCAGTATTCGCACGCATAACCTTTAGGTGCTTGTGTGATCGTCGGATGACTAGTGCGGTTATGTTCTTTTATGTCCTTGATGAAGGGCGCTGTAAAGTTACAATTACGACAATGAAATTGTTTGGTTGCGAGTTGACGGGCGGGTGCATCTTTATTGGGGGGTTCTCTGAAGGGCCTGGTTCTTAGTGAGCAGAAACGGCACTCATTCGGACATTTCATGATTTGTGCATGAAAATAGCCAAATAGTTCAGAGTGACCTGAGCGAATACGTGCGAGTTGTAGTTTCTACTCCTTGGTCAGCGCTTTCCCTGTTACTAAACAGAGAGGTAACTTTTTCAGATGCATTGATAGCTCACCCGGGGCGAAGTTCAGTAATTCTGCTCTTGGGGAATTGTCCGTGGTCTGGGATGAGTGGGTCCACTCCGTATACGCGTTCCTTGTTATGGCGGCCTCGCAGTCTTTCCGTGAAAGAGGTGCTGGTTCCTGTATATCCCTCGTTTGAAACTTCGCTGCTATTTCATGGGCATAATCATTCTCATACTGCGCACTGTGACCATAGATGAAGACAAGATTGACTCTCACTTCTCTAAGGGCTAGAGCGTGTAGGTGGTACCAGATCCTATTGTTACAATTGCACTTCTGGCCTAACCGTCCTCTGGCAAGTGATTGTAGAACGGCTTGAGAATCAGTGAGGAGGGTTACAGTTAATTTGGCTCTGCTAAGGTGGGGCGTCGACACAATAGTAAGGACGTCAGTCAAGGCAGCGAGGATGGCCAATTGTTCAGTCCGGTAGCTACTGGCTAAGGAACCTGCATTTAGACTATGAGTGCGATCAGGTGCTGTTTCTCTTAGCGCGTCTTCCTGTTTGATACAAATAGCGTATGCACTCCTGCATTGACGCACGGTTTCACCCCTTAGAGTTACATCCTTGCAGCTTCCATCCGTTGCTATTATAATAGTGGCGGGGGTACAGTACGTAGCTGTCCTTTCAGCGTTGATAAAACTTCTCTCCTTTTCGCTCACACTGGACGAGAGGATGGGAAAGGGTGGGAAGTAGAATAGCTCAAGATGATCTCCACATTCCCACGGTGGGATGGCTGCTCTTGTGATAAGAGGTTCTCTAGAGTGCTCATCGGTGTTGGGCAGGTACTTATCATGTAGTTGTTTCCCAATAGCTCTAGGTACTGTGGGGAGGCTGAAGGTCTTGCTGATGGCTGGGGGCGGTTCAGGTGGGGGGCGACGAATCCACCTCTGTCTGGTACGGAGGTTTTTCTCATATTGCTTCGCAATAGCACTGGATGCAAATATGCGAAGAGGGGGAAGTTTACTCTCTTGATACACGCTCTCCATATTAGTCCTCGACAGCAGACCTGTGGTAGCTCTGAGGTTTCGTCGCCATAATTTCTCCAGCGTCTCTAGGGCAGCACTTTCTTTTCCTTGCAATGTACGATGGGGGTCGTTTGGTTGGACACCATATATTTCAGATCCGTAGAGGAGCTGGCTACCTACATAGCCACGTGCAAAGGTTCGCATATTATTCAGCATAGGCACTCATGTTGATCCTGCAATTGAGAGGAGTTGTGAAACCCTGACATTAGTGGTTTTCAGTCCGCTGAGGTGTAGATTAAAGTTGTTTCTGACGTCAAATCTCAATCCAAGTATTTTTACCGTCGATTCTGAGCCCATGATCGTCTCTTTTAAGGTCTCGCCATTCAA
>JASANW010001300.1:0-50000 GCA_030849725.1 Trypanosoma boissoni
TGGTGTTTGATGCGTTTGTGCAGCTTGAGCGAGTACAGAGGCATATTTGATTACCCTTTTCGACTCTTTATTTATCTCCTTGGGCATAGCTAAGCTTAGGTCAGGCCGGTTGGAAAAGTGGATATTCTGTAAAGAATGTACTGGAAGAGTTTGCTGGCCGCGTGATTATCGTTATAAACTTCTTTCGTTGAATTTTTGTGGTTCGTCTTTCATATTTCTTCTTTGTTGTTGTTGTTGTTCTGCTATATGCGTGTGTATTATAGCAAAGCAAATGTCAGCGGAATGTGTAGCTTTGGAAGGCAGCGCTCACGCACAAAGCGCGAAGGGCCAATCCTGTGATAGTACAATCACCAGGAATGGCCCCTCTCAGGCCCTTACGACGAAAGTTGAGTAAGAATTGCGCTTCGAGAGACTTAATGATGGGGAGACTTTTGCCCGTCAAAATATTGAACAGCAGTGGTTTCTTTACACTATCAACCTCGAGGCTTGTGGCGAGGCGGAGGGAGCTTGGTTTGACGCACTAACGGTATCGGGCATGGGTCGCCCAGACCCTATTGATAATAACTTTGGTGACGAAAGAACTCGATTTCGTTGGAATAGTGTGGTGAGTGAATTTATGTTCAAGCAGCTAGTTGATCGCAGCGAAATGTTACGTGAAGAAGACAAAGTATTTAAGACGTTGCGCATTGTCTTTGAGGAATTCATTGAACGCCAGGGACTGGAGGAGGAAGCGAGGACAGTGCTGCGTTTGTTGACAGTGCGTTGACCCCAAAAGTCCTGCGGCTTTACGGCTGTGCCTGGGGAATAGTGGGGGCGCACTGTGCGCGTCCTTCATGCTTTGAATGGGAGAGCCTCCGCTGCACCGAGCGCCACAGGCCACTCGCGCTGCGGAAAGCTCCGCAAAGAGGTTTGCTGCCCATTGGGCCAGTGCGGGTTGCGGAGCGAAGTCAGGGCACTACGCCTCTTCGTTTGCGTGCACATGGTTCATCCTTGCCTTGCTGAGACAGCTACGGAAAAAGGTAAAAGTTTCTTGTAACTTTATCAATGGTTAGCCAGCGATGTTAAGAGGGCGTTTTGTTTTTCTCATAGTTATTTTTGAATATTCTCACGTATGAATGTGAGATAAGCTAACCAAGATTCCTTTTCTCGTTTCAAAAACGAAAAGGTATTTTTAAATAGTCCCAAATGTCTTTTCCATATAGTTTTACGTACATTATGTCTTTATTGCATACGTTATCTGGTGTATTCGATCACCAAGCCTCGACTAAAAAAGTTTTTTGTTGATCAATAAATGGGCTTGCGCATTTCTGGTGGATCACATGGATTATTATTATTTTATCGTTTCCAGTTGGCACGCTATTTGTTTGCACAAGGATAAACGCAAGGGTATATTAATCAAGGGAGGAGAGCATTGGAGTGTTGATGTGTGATGCGAATGCATGTACTGTCACTCGGGATACTTTAATATGAGGCTCTTGTCTCACACGTACAAAGCGGTTTGTCCCACGGGAAAGAAGGAAGTGGGTCTCTTCGTCTGCACCCTGAGTGACTAATTTTTCGCCGTGCGTCCGGTGGCTGGCGCAGAAGGATAAGCGCCTGTTGGGACACTCTTGCGCATTCCATGCCCGATCCATGCAAATCATTGCCATTTACGCTTCTCAGCGTGTGCAACATGTGAAGGTTTGTCCGGATTTGCGCTTTATTCCCAATAGAGTGTGATGCTAGATGTATGGTGCTGACGCACTTGGTGGACGCTCCTACTGTTCGAATACCGCCGTGTCCTCGTCACGCGTAATGCACTGTGGCCTTGATGGCTCCCCTCGCCTTCGCCTTATTGTCCGCGTGCGACATTGGTACTTTGGACACACACAGGCCCGGCGTGGGACTCGTGTCGGAAGAAGAGGACACGTCAGTCGCTGCAGCGGGCACGGAGACGCACCCGCAGCCCCGGAGCGTCTCCGCGAGGCACGGCCCGCAGCATCGCGCTCCTGTGCGCTGCGCCAATCTTAGGGTTTTCGACTTCGGGGCAGGCAAAGGGGCCTCTCCGCTGCGGCGCAGGGCGCCCGGACAGCGCAGGCAGAGAAATCTTCTCCCACGACAGGGCTGCATCGGTATGTCACTCGTGATCCTGCCCTGCTTGTCGTGGAATTGGGCACACACGACGCAGTGTCGGCATTGGAATTCGCTGTCACTGCGTCCATGTCATCTTGGGCCGTTATTGGGAAGCCTGACATGAAGCTCGAAGAGTCACTGGAATGTGTTGCAAGCGTCGAATTGGTGTGTGGCATTTGGAGTATCTGCTCCGTCGTGGATCTCTCGGTGTGTTTATTAGTGAATACAATGAGAGATCGATTACGGAATAAATGTTGTGTATTCCGTTAATTATCCTTTTTTTGCCCTCTTGCGCTTATTGTAATGTATTGCGACTGACTGTATGTGTTTTTGTTTAATTTCAGTACAGCTTGTTACTGATGAGGAGGATAAATCATGGCGAATTGACGAAGTGAATTTCCTTCTGTTTTTTGTCCTCTCAATTGCACATATTCTTTTTGACTCATTTTCAATGCGGTATTATATATTTTGTAGACCATTAGCACTACGTTTTAAAACGAGGTGTGCTGGTAGACGCTAATTGTGATCATTTGCGTAAATAACGATGTGCGCACTAAGCTAATGAGATATTTTCTATGGGTAGAGGTAATAATATAAAGCAATCACATGTCATGAATGAGGGAAATCTTTTTACAAGAAATCGAGTTACACATTTTTTAATGTGTGTTTGTTTTTGGCTGCCTTTGAGGGTGTGACTGCTGGTGCCTCTTTGCCCTTTCTATGTTGTAGCTGTCTTTACATATGTCCTCCCTAACAGTTTTGTGTGGCACGTATTGGGATCCTGCTGCAACCATTACTGTGCACATTGCTCACCTGTTCAAATTTACTTTATAAAATAATAAATGTTTTCTTTTTAATTTTCTTCTCAAGTTTGGGCATAGAACGCAACACGTTTTTTAAGGAATGAGTGACAGGGAGAACCTACCTGGTGGAAATGGTGAGCCAGAGGAATCGAAGTTGCCTGCGATGAATGCGATGGATCATAGTGGTGTAGTAAAGAATGTTTTTGCAACTGAGCAGCCAAAACATGCTCTTCAGGGTCTTGCAGATGCCGCTAAAAATATAACTACTGGCGTTGGCTTAGGCGTGGCAACCCTCGTTGCCGCTCCCGTGGCAATGTCCAAAGGAGGAGCAAAGGAAACGGCGAAAGGTGTGGGAATCGGTATCTTAAGTTGTTTGGGGCTAACGGCGTTTGGGGTTGGGGCAGGCGTTTCGCAACTGGTGCGCGGTGCCATTAATACCCCAAAGGCCATAATGAAGACACATAAAGGAGAGCAGTTCTGGGACAGTTCAGAGGAAAAGTGGGTATTGGTTCAACTAGCAGAGGCTTTTGCCGAGCTGCCCGTGACGGACAATGATATCACTGCCGAGGCCCGCGAACTTTTTCGTCAGAACTTCGAAGAAGAGCCAAAGCGAGAAACTGATGGGGATAGGGCTGAGGGTATCAATACCACATCAGATAGTTTGTACTCTATTCTTGGTGTTTCAAAGACAGCAAGTTCAGATGAGATTCGTTCAGCCTTTCGCAAGAAGGCTGTTCAAATGCATCCCGATAAAAATCCGAATGATCCTTCTGCAACCATGCACTTTCAAAAGCTGCAAGAAGCTTATGGCGTCCTTTCCAATGATGAGAGGAGACACGAATATGATGCAGGTGGAAAATTAGATGGGATTGTAACACAGAATTCTTTCATTACACTTTTTGAAGAACCTTTGGGGGCCGAATTTCTTCAACCCTTTATTGGACGGGTTTCTTGGGTGCTTTACTTTATTCCCAATGCATATTTTGATGGAAAATTGCGAAAAGCAATGCAACTTCGTCGTACACTTCGCATTGCACAGGTCCTTGCCCGCTATACAGATGGGGACACATCAATTGAAGAAATGCACTCTCTCATTCGTGACGCGGCATCCACTCGTTTTGGTCCAATAATTATGCGTCTTGTGGCAAAGCAGTATGATACTGCAGCACGTCAGCACATGTATGAAAATGGGTTTATGCGTGAGATGGACAGTTTCTTTTCATCAAAACTAACAACTGCTTCATGTATTGCGACCGTATGCGGTACAGGCATAAAAGGTTTGTTAAATAAATTTTCGGATGACGAGTCCTTTGATTTGCTCATATCTATTTCCGAATCCGATATATGTCGAACAGTTTTGCGTGCCTGTCGCTATCTTCTCTATGATATGTCTGCGTCCGTGGATACACGACGGAAGAGAGCGTTAAGTCTTTTAGCACTAAGCGAATATATTTTACAAGAAGTTACAAGAGTCGAAAAAGAGAAACCCAATCTCCTACGCAACTAGGTATTCTTACTGGAGGAAAGGGAGATGTGTATAGTAAGGGTATTACTTTTTGGTTTCGCTTATGTTGTCGTTCTTCGCAAGTCTGATCAGGACTCTTTCTTGTATGCTTTTAATATTTTTTATTTTGTTTTGTGTCTCTTTGTTTGTCCTTTCCACTGTGTTCGTACATTTGCGCGTATGTGTAGACTTTTTGTGTTTAACAGTTGCTATTTTTGATCAAATGAATTCAATGATTTATATTAATGGGTTTTTGTTCCTCATTTATTTCCAGTATATTATGCTTATCAGTAAAGTATATTATTTTCTCAGAATGGAAAGAGCTCCACGTTATCTGTTAGGCCTGTGCAGTTACTGTTGTGCAGAGCAATAACTCTAATTGGATCTGCAGAACTTCTGGATGGTTTGGGATATACTCGATCCGTTAGGCCGTGTGTCTCTGTTTAGTGGACTTTGTTATCAGCGGTTTCTCGTTTTTCCTCTCATCCGGCCGCTGCTGCTTAACACGAACAATGACTACAGCCGACTTCCATGAAGAGGAAGTGAAATGGTTTATTCGTCAGTTCCTCATAATATAGTTGATTATCAGTATATACATGGATTCGGGTTCGTGGATGCAGGCAAGAAATACATATCTACTGTGACTTCAGACCAAAAAAAAAAAAAATGACAGTAAACCTTTAGCCTCTGTTAACACGAGTGATGGAGACACCATGAACTGAAGAATTCTCATCACTGGTTGGGCCCAAATCGTATTCGGACGGTTATGTTGGTCTATCCAAGGGGAGCGGACAGACATGGAGTGGAATATAAATGGTTTTGAAGTTCTTTTAGGTAATAGCGTGGATCAAAAGGTTCAAAATTACGATCAAAAGAATGATAAAAAATGATAAGCAATGTTACTCATTTGGGAGCCAATGGAAATGTTTTTTTTTTTTTTTTGAGTGAAACGAATTCCCACCTTGAGACAAACGCAGTGGACAACATGCTTCGCAAGAAGACTTCCTTTTCTCTTTAGGACACTGGAGAGGAAATCCTGTTGAGTCCATTGGTCTTGACTGACACAGAGAATATTATTACAACACCACTGCCGTCCCGTACACAGAGTCAAGGACCATTGAAAGATCCGGGTGAAAATGAAAAAGTGCAACTTACTAAGTTATCTGATGGACCCCTTGCGTCGTCTTGGACGATACGTCAATATACCAACAGGAAAAGCATCAACTCTGTTGGGTTTGAACTAGATCTCATGTCACTAATTTCTTTTTGAACCGGTTTTAGTTATTTAAAAGCAAGCCGCGACAACGAAAACAATATGTATGCATACAAGTTGATCGTAACATATCTGTGTCATACCTTATATCAACGGGAAGTAGGTACTCAGTATTACCTCAACAATTATAGAACGAGGAACCAATTTCTTCACCGGACTCTATTGATGTGAGCAGACAACTTGCGGTTACATGGCTCTCTGACGAAGAGAAGAAGAAGAAACAATATATAAGGAAGAATCGCACCAGAAGTACTGTAAAGGATAAGGAGAGTGCTGGTTTATTCCTCGGTCCGCTAGTTAACTTTTGTACAATCATCACCTATTTACTTCAATATAAGTCTCACTGCTGTGCTTCAGTCTGCTTACTACTAAAGGACGACTCTTTTGTGCATAATTTAACTTGATTATAATAAGCAGATATGCTGAACGTACCAATGCATTTGAAAAAAAAAAAGGTACGCAATAGTGAAGCCTGCGTAGAGTACGAAAAGAGAAGACACAGCAGAAAGTATAGTTGCGGAATCCATTGGACTTTTCTCCGAAAAAACGAAGAAGTGAATCAATTATAAGAAAAAAAAAGTACTGTTTTTTTTTTAATGTGTTAAGAGCGCATTTTTCTCAACCCTTATTTTTTGTTTTTTATTGCGTTTACAACTTTTCATTTTTATGTTGTTTTTTTTGGTACTACACAGAGTGAAAATTATTTTTTTTTGTGTATGTGTACTTGTTGATAATAAAATACTTTTGGGTTTGAAAAAAAATGTGTATTGTTCTATGAATATGAACAGATTGGTTGGTTTTTCCTTTCTTTTTTTTACGTTTAGCATCTTATTGCAATTTAAATATCTTTTTTTTTTTTGAGACAATACCCTTTATATATATATATATATGAAGCATAATATCTGTTAATGTCATAGTTTGTGTTGTTTTATTGCGGGAGTTGTGTGGATAGACTAAAATATCTCAATGGGAGCCGCTCTGGTTTGTTACTGAAAAAAAATAATTATATCTTTTCTTGATGAGCGAAAACTCTTTCGGTTGGTGGAATGGAATACCTGCCACCATTGCAATTGGTACGCAAGAGTCTATAATGACGATAGCAGTGAATACTTTAAGGAAAGGCGCTTTACAATTGAAGATTTAGAAAAGAAAACAAAAACAAAAACAAAAAACTGTGCTTTACTTTTACTTTCTCTTTGTCTGAAGTCTTTGTTGTACCTCATGTCTTGTCCTTTGAAACGGAATCTTTTGTGTGAGGGAGGCCTAATAGCTGCAGCAGCCAAAGCTTACCGAACCCTTTGCGCCGAGACAGAGAACAGAAGCTGTCGCGAGGACACAGGGCTAAAGGTCCATAAGGAATTGCATGACGCTGTGAGAATCTTCAGTGTGAAAAGAAAAAAAAAAAATCAGAATAAAAGGATTTTTAAAATGTCTTGTAAAAAATTTTTTTAAAACAATGAAAATTTAATCGTTTCTTTATAATTACTCTACACTTTTGTTTGTTTGTTGCATTCGTGGAAAAATAGATTATTTTGAAAAAAAAAAAAGCGCTCAGCAACTGACGTGTGTATGTAATCTTTGAATTTGTTTTTGTTAAATTTATGCGATTAGAGATAAAAAAAATTTTTCATTGCGATATAAGAAGCGGAAGAGCTGCGCAGGAAGATGTTTACGGGTGTCGTGAAACTTTTTATGGATTGCTCTGAAACTTGTTTTTTTTTTTTATACATATATTTTCCAAGTTTATTTGCTATGGACTATCATACATAAGTATTTGTTAAAATTCTAACTGGTAAACCATGTTTCAAAACGACTTCAAAAACCAACAACAAAATAGGACAATTTTTTTTTCTTACACTTTCTTGTCTTCAAGCAATACCGTAGTGATTACTCCGTAATATTTGCAATATGTCTCTTGATTTATCCCTTTTTTTTGAACAAAACGATAAATTGAATGTACCGCGGCGCTTGCTGAATGGTGATGGATACTTTATCGGGGGCTCGCGGCGGTGCGGAAAGAGTTCCTTTGCGTTTCAAGCCGCTGTGAACACTGTGTTGGATGGCGGCCGTGTGCTGGTGCTGTGCCAAGAGCATGTCATTCACTCAAAGGTTCCGCAGCCTTTTACTCCACTTACTGCGCTTGACGAGATTGCACTCAGTCGAATCGAATTTGTTTATATGGACAAACTTAGTGATGTTATCAAAGAGGTTGGCGGGTGGATGGAGGCTCAGGAGGCGCCATCACTTGTTATTGTGGACAATGATAGTTTGCCAGACGCAACAGATGTCCGTGTCACAGCGGAGGTACTTTCGGCACTTGAAAATGTACATGATTGGCTACACTCTAGCGGCAGTACGTTTTTTTACATATTTGTTTCAAATTCCCACGGAGATCATGGACAACTAAAAGAGCTGCCATACTGTGCCTTTCCCCTTGTTGTGATATTTTTTAGCTCTACAGGATCAGTGGCCGTGTACCCCACTGAGTTAGACAGCACACAGACGATCTCTCTTCGTCTTGGATGGGACGATGGACTTGTTTTGAACTTGTGACGCATTAGTTATTCTTCAGAAATCACAGAGAAATTTTAAGTACCGTAGAAATATATATATATATATATATATCATGAAGTGTTCTGCTAGAATTGCATGGGAAAGAACACAGTACGTCTAAATGTATTTTAGGTTGAGGTGCGTGGCACTGTTTTGAATACATCTTGCTTTCTCTGATATTAAACCTGTTTAGATGGAATATATATATATATATATGTATTACTGGTAAATGTGTGTCTTTGAGTATATGTGATTTACTTGGTTTGCGTTTTTTTTAAATAGGTTGAGAAAATGATGACTTTTACTGGTGAGAACAAGGCAAAGATTACCGATGGCGCGATCCTTAAGGTCAGCCGCGCAGTGCGAAAAAAGCATGAACGTATATCTCAGAGACGAGAGCTGGGATTTAAATTTGGTGGCCCGTCCGTCACTGGAAAAACATGCTGTATATTTGAAGACGATTCTGACTGCTATTGTGTGAAACACCATAGGCGGTGGTATGTCTACAACGATACGGTGAATACGAACTTCCATGTAACCATGCGGTTTCGTAGAACCATTTCCATCGCAAAGCTTGGGAAAACCAAACTCAAGAGGGAGGGAAAGTGGTTATATGCTACAGTTGTGGTAAGTCCACTGGAAACAGCACCTTTTCTGTACGTTATAAATAAAGGCTTAATGCCTGTTAGCACTGGGGCAAAGCAGGAAATACTCACTGAGGAATACGAGGACAATGAGGACATTCAAGGCGAATCCAGCGTAGACCGGGAAAGGAGTGCGCTTGGTACGGCAGAAATGCCTAAAATGCCAGCACCAGCTTTTATGCAAATGGTGAATCAACCCGCTAACAGTAAGATTTTGCATGAGAGAGATAAGGTAGTGAATTATTCGGAGCAGGCTTCAAATGAAGAGGAGTTGCTTCGCATTTGTCGACATCAAGATATCAAATACGTCGATCTCTGGTTTGGGCCCGTTATGGCTTCTCTCGAGCGACCCACGGACAAACATAAAGTACAAAACCTTTCCAGCATTACGTGGCAACGCCCGAAAGATTACATTCCAAAAAGGTTTCACAACAAAATCAAACTGTTTCGTCATGGCATTGATCCGCAAGACATTGATCAGGGTAACCTTGGCGATTGCTGGCTCATAAGCGCATTAAGCGTTCTTGCTGGGCGTTCTTTTTTTGTGCGGCAGATGTTTGTTCATCCTGTTTCACGGTGGAGCCGCACGAAAGAGCAGGCGATTGGTGCCTATCGCGTTAGCATCAACAAAAACGGGTGGTGGGAAAATGTCATTCTAGATAGTTACCTGCCTACTGTACATCGCCAACCCTGGTTCGCCAAGTGTGCTGATGATCTGTGCGAGTTGTGGGCTTCTCTTGTGGAAAAGGCATATGCAAAGCTTCACGGGTCATATGCGAACATCATTGGTGGCGATTCTCTACTTGCACTGCAAGACTTTACGGGATTTCCAGTTTTTGCCTTTGATGATGTGTGGAACGGGAGTGTTAAAGATCCCGTTGCAGCGTCCAATTTCTTCGAGGGCCTGCAAAGATATCAACAAAAGGGTTTTTTCATTACTCTCTGGACACCAGGCAAAGACACGAGCGCATACACCGATGCCGCGGAGGAGTCGAACTCCAAGTCACTCTCTGAGCGTTACAAGCAGGCGGGACTCCAACTGGGCCACGCCTACTCTGTGCTGGACGTGCGGCAGTTCTCCTTCCCGGACATTAAACTCATGAAGATACGCAATCCGTGGGGCAGCGGCGCGGAGTGGACGGGTCGGTGGAGTGATTCGAGTGATCGCTGGGATGAGTATCCCGCCATCCGCTCCGCCTGCCGCAGCACAAACGCAGACGACGGCACCTTTTGGATGGAGTGGGCGGATGTGGTGCGGTACTTCGACGGTGGGGGTGTCTGCATGGCTCGCTGCGGGTGGTTTGACTACCGCGTCAAGGGAAGTTTTCTTGGAGAGAAACCGAGTTTTGTGCTCGAGATGTCTCCGCGGGTCAAAACAAGAGTTTTACTAGTGCTGTCGCAGTGCGATCGTCGCTTCGCGGACACGACTGAGCCCGATGCGGAATACAGAGCGCTCCTCCTCAGTGTATACAGATATTCGAAAGAAAAGAAATCGTATGTTTTGTTGACAAACAGCACAGCGAATCCAGAGGAGCCCTCCAATACAAATTTTACATTTGCTTTTGCTAGGGATGTTGCACTGGAAGTCGCGCTCGATCCGAAGCTTTCGCCGTATATCATTGTCCCGCGTATCATGGCAAAAAAAGAGGAGGAAAGTTCGGTGGATTTCACACTTGCTCTCTTGAGTCCTATGAAGGTTATGCGTGGTGCGCTGCGAGTTGATTTTAAGGAAGTAGATGAAAGCTACGCTGCGCTGAGGAACGTGCGGGAGTTCACGCAGTTCGACATAGAGTCAATTTTTTTAAAGTTTCAACGTAAGAACCCAGGAGAGACTGCTACGATTCGTAGGGGAATTTCTATGCATCATTCAACAAAATCATAAATGTGAACAACGGACATTGAAGTGATGTGGAGTAAAGTTTTCTGGGATACTTATTCACTGCTGAGTAAGATCTCTTTTTTTTTTTCTTTTTTTTTAAAAAAGACAATATGTATTTATACTGTGCTTTTTTTTTCCGGTCTTTTACGTTTTTTTGTTTGTTTGTTTTAATCTTCATAATATGGGTATCCTTAAAAAGATCTTCTTTATATTCATGCTATTGCTTTTATGCTTTTATGAGCGAACAGACGGTATATCATTTATTGCTCTATTTGTGTGCTTTTTCATATTGTTTTTTTTTTTTTTGTGTGTGTGTGTGAGAGAGATTGTATTTTATAGATCACGTTGTTTGCTTTGCGTGTTTTTTGCTTGATATTGTGAACTAGATTGCTTTCTGCTTTATACTGTCTTTTTTTTCTTTTTGAAGATTATAATAAGAGGACAATTGTTCTTAAAGCAAACTATCACAACCTACAATTTCTGCTTCATATATCTATTCAAAGGGAGAAATTCCGTCAAGCACAATAACATGGGCTGCTGCAATTCAACAGATAAGAAGGCAAAGCCTATAGGGGAACCCCTACGCCCCAAAATTATTCCAGTTGACGTTCCGAAGGAAAATTTGGTCGTGGCAAAGGAGGAAACCCCATCGCGGATAGATAAATTGAGGGAGCTGAGGAATGGCGCTTACAGCTTTGATCGCTGCGCCGTTCGTGATGGTGATTCAACTCCACTCTTTACGAAGGGCATCTGCCACCGCATCATTCGTGACGGAACGTGCTACTTCTACAACGATACGTTGCAATATGAGGTGCACGTGCACTGCCAGTTCCCGCCCACTGGTGCTTTTACGCCCTCGAGTGAGGCACGTGTGAAGCGAGTGGAGCGCGATTGGCAAGATGTTTATGTGGTGATTTATCCGCTTGAAACGGTTGAGTTTGGCAGTGGTGATATGGAAAATTGCAGAACAGACGTCACTGTTCAGCCGCTTTCCAAGGCGTACTACAGTCGCCTAGAGCTTCTCACAAGGGAAGGTATTCGTGAGGTGGAGAAGGTGCGATCATACGCGTCTGGCTCGAGTGACGAGGAGTCGACACTGCAGCAGTGTATTGAGAAGGAAGCGCTATACGTGGATTTGGATTTTTTGCCGTCGGAGCGAATGTTCTCTCGTGCCGTTGTCGACGGACGAGTCATTGTGCCAACTGAATTACGCCGTCCACGGGAATGCGGCATTGACGCGGAGACCGTTGACGCGATACGGGGTGAGATTCTTCCGCAGTGCATTGATCACGGCCTTCTTGGCGATACGTGGTTTATGTGCGCTGCCGCCATTGTCGCGGAGAGTGGGGATTTGGTAAAGGAGATATTTTCACAAACGCGCGCGGAGGAGCGGGCAGTGGGGGCGTACCGCGTTATGTTGAACAAGAACGGCATGTGGCAGACAGTTCTTGTGGACGACTTCTTGCCGACTGTGAATGGCGTGCCGTGCTACGCGCGTTCGCTGGACGACCCGGCGGAGCTTTGGGTTTCGCTCTTGCAGAAAGCGTACGCAAAGCTGCACGGCTCCTACGCCGCCATCACCGGTGGCGACACATTGCGTGCGCTGCAGGACTTGACCGGCGCCCCTACGCTTCGCTTTGACAAGGAGTGGGCCGCCGCCGTGCGCGGGGGGAAATCCGAGCAGCGGCGCCTCGTGGACCGCCTGGTCCACTACGCCGAGGCGGGCCATGTCGTTGTCCTCACCACTCCCGCTGCCTCGGAGACGTGCGCGTGTGCCGAGGCGGGTGTGCGCTGCGGCTTCACGTACTGCGTGGAGGCCGCGCGGCGCTTTCCCGACGCCGGCGTGACGCTGCTGAAGCTGCGGGACCCGTGGGGGGACGCCGCGCACCACAGCGGCCCGTGGGGGCCGGGCGCGCCGAACTGGAACGCGTACCCGGAGGTCCGCGAGGCCTGCGCCGCGGGGGCCGGCGAGGACGCGGACGGGTCGCTTTGGATCGAGTGGGCACAGGCCGCGCAGCTGTTTGTCGGCGCGGGCGTCTTGCTGCGGGGGAGGGGCGAGGAGGTGTACGACCACCGCGTGCAGGGGGAGTTTGTGTACAATTGCCCAAGCGTCGTGCTCGCGGTGAAGGCCGTGGAGCCGGTCGACGTCGTGATCACACTTTCGCAAAAGGACAAGCGGGGAGTGGGGCTCGGAAAGGAGGAAGGGGTCTTCGCCCCTATCATGCTCAGCGTCTCCCGCGGCAACGACAATAAACAGCGTGTGGACGTCAACAGTTCAAGCGATCCAGAGAACCCGTCGGAGGCTTATACGTTTGTGCTGGGCCGCGACGTGGCGATGCGGTACAGGTTTGACCCTCGCGAAGAACCGTACTATATTATCCCGCGCATCCACGGCGACGGGACCACGAGCGGACACCGTAAGGACTTCGTCATGGGCATCCAATCCTCCACACCACTTGAAGGTAAACTTGACATTCAGTTCACAAAGATTGAGGACACCAACCGCGTCTTTGCAAACAAGGTAAACTTTGTGGTGGAGGACCCCGCAGACGTGAGTTGTATGTTCCAGACAAAGGCTCCAGGTGCCGCGGCGGTGACAGAGACGGGCACCAGGTTTTTCGAGGGACACGACACAACAGGTTTCGCCCCCGGACAGCAAGAAGAAGATACAACCATGGCACCGAAGGAGGATGAACCCGTATCGGAGAATAATGTTTCTAACAATGAAGAAGTAGAGGATTTGGTGAAGCAGAAAATTGACGAGAATGCGGAGGAGTTACGAATGAAGACGGATGCGTACAATGTGAATAACGTGAGTAACGGGTCGCCCCACAGCATTACCGTTGAGAACAAGGAAAATGATGGCGAGAAACAATCCCAACGTGAGCTGTGAAAAACGCACAACTCGGTATATATGCCAGGCTTAGGTAACAAATGATAGGAAACCAATGTGAAGAAGAGGATGGGAGATGAGACAAGGACGGAAATAAGATGGGAGACGCAGTGAAGCCAAATTAGTGGGAAAGCGGCAAATTGTAGAAGGTAGTTTTACACTCGTAACTTGGTTTTTTGTATGTCTTATGTTTTATTTTTATATTCACTGCATTACCATTTCCTACTCTTTACAAAAAAAAAAAAGACACTTTAGAAAATAAGCAAGTAAGAAAATATTGTGTATATATATATATATATATATATATATGTATGTATGTATTTATGTGTGTGTATCGTGGGGTTGATACACATTGGTGGTAAAAGGAATAGAAATGACTTCTAAGAAGCTGAGGAATGAAATCTGAAAAAAAAAAAAAAGATACGTTTTTAACAAAACTCAAAAAAAGAAAAAAGGAAAGCAACTAAATCAACAGGAGAGATGGCCATGAACGTTATTTTTTTTCTCATTGATGAAAAAAAAAAAATAGTGAGACTTAAAAGACAGAATGTAATTGAGAAAGAGTCGTAAAGAATTCGGGCTTGTCTGGCTCCCGTGGACACAAACTAGTTTTATAAATGCAAAAAGGACTATGCTGATATTGAATGGAATGGGTATAGCGCCTAACGGCCATTCCTGCGGATTTCCATAAATCTCTATCACATTCTGAAGGTATTTTTGTATTGTGTTCATCTCCGTTTTATGTGTTTGTTGATTTCTTAGTGACTTGCGCCTTGCTGTGAATCAGTACTCTTCCTTTGCTTTAGCCAGCAAATAAAGACAACATGTCTAGTTGGGTTTACTCATTTTTTTTTTTTATTCTGTTGAGTGTGCACTTTGTTTTTTTGCTGTTGTTTAGTGTAAAGGGAAATAATGAACAAAGAAAGGAAATAGATAAGGCCATAGCAATACATGAATACCATGGCTTCTTAATTAATAGTCGTCAATTCGGCCGAAATGATTATGGGACTATTACAATCGCAGTATCGATTGATTCTAAACAAAAAAAAAAAAAAGCTTTATACCTTTAGCTGGAAAAGTACGAAAACCAAATGAGTGTGTATGTATGCATAGCATAGTGGTGCCTAGGAGATGACATGCGAAAGAATGCGGAGAAATTATTTTTATTGGCAACAGATATCTCAAACCCAGAAGCGCACTGTCTGTTCCTGGGAAACTTTACAAATCTGCATGAACAATGAAAAAAAACTCATTGACTGACCCAAGAAGGATTTATTCGAGATGAATTTATAGAAGCAAAAATTTCCGGTAATGGAAAAATTGAATGTAAACCAAAAGAAAACTGCAAGTCATAGTATAGTTTTCTCAAGTAGCACTGTAATTGCGTTTTGATGAGATGAAGCAACATGGCGGGGTATCGGGGGCACTTGTAGTGTAACAGCTGGAACAGTCATTCTCTGTCAAACAGCAACAAGAGCAACAACAAGGTAATGATGCGTAAGCGAGAGAAGCTAATTTGTGTCGCTGCAACACTGTAACGCGGGATGCTCTCATCTCGTACTCAACGGCTTTGGCAGACATTCCTTTCTCTCGCACTATGCATTACAATAAAGAACACTGAGGTGAACGTTCGGCGCAGTATTTCTATTCCCCCTCATCCCTACCCAATGCCAGAGGGACAGGAGTAGAATTGAACCTGGCATGGATAGTTCGCCTAGATGTGTTATGCAATCTTGTGGAATCAAGCGGACGTGCAGTGTCACTTGGATTAATAGCCAAGATGTGTCCTTTATGCTAAAGAATATTGTATTTTACTTTTAAGGAGGACGCGGCAATGCGCAGAAGTGTAATTATAACATGCACAATTACGAATACTTTTTTTTTTTTTGTTTTGATTAGACGAGTTGGGCTTTGAATTTAATTTTTAGACATGTGCTTCAACATCTTCTTGCGGGTATTTCTGACTCATTTGCCATGTACTCTTCAAGTGCTATTGTATAACGGAAAACTGCTGGAAATAATTAACGCGCAAATTTTATCCCTCTCGAGATGGAGTGTAGTAACGACTGTGACAATGAGATGCGTTGGAAGAACCTTTCAGAAAAAAAGAATCCATATATATATATATATTCTTACACTAATGATTTTTTAAAAAATTATTTTTATAATTGATTTTAAAACACTCTTTACATATTATTACATAATATGTGTTATTGATGGTCTTTTACTTTACGTTTTATTCTGCTGAAGAATTCTTCTTCTTGTTGGTGACTTCGATTTGTGCATGTAAGTATAGATGAATATATATATATATATATATATATCTTCTTATGGTCATTCTTCTTATTCTTATACATATTTGCAATGTGTTTATTCTGTAATTAACGTTCTTTAAAGGCTTAATTTTTTATCATTTATGGAGATGATTTCCTCACAGCCTCCACTGCTGGACATTGGAGTTGATGCGTATTCGCATCAAGAAGAAATTGATGAGCTCCGACGACGCCTAAATATAACTCACCACCACTTTGATTGCTGGTTATATGGATTTCTTGAAAATAAGCATTTTAATATAGAAGACACGATCGCAAAAATTCATCGAAGATTGGAATTTGAAAGAACGCAGCTCTCTAATCATACAGTGACCGACTGGAGTATGGAAAGCATGCAAAGAGGAACTATTCAAATTGTTGGAAATGATAAAGAGGGACGTATCACTTTCTACGTCGTCACCGCACGTGACCGCCCGAAAGCCTCGCGAAGGGATGAAATGCGAATGAACTTCGACATGATGGTGTGCTATGGTACCAGACTACGAGCCGACAATAAACGCTGTCAAATGACAATGCTCATTAATCAGGACAAGGCGAGCATTTGGAGTAATGTGGATATGACGTTTCAAGCAGACATTGCTATGCGCATCGCTAAATTTTACCCTGGAGCGATTGACAAAATTTACCTGTGCAACATGAACCGTACACTGTCTGCCTTGGTGAAACCCATTCTTTCAAGCCTTCCGGCCGCTATATCTAAACGTATTTCTATTATTTCAGAATCAGAAGTGAAGGCAGGAAAACTTCTTCAGTATTTTGATAAGACTGTGTTGCCAATTGCTCTTGGTGGAACAAACGATTGCGACAAACCAGAATCTTACAATCGTTTTTCCGTTACGATTCGCGACTACTCCGAACAAATGCGATCAGCGTTCAGTCGTGGCTTGTCGGTGAAGGAGTGGGAGCTGGAAAAGATTTCTGGTAAAGACGTTCTCGCTGAGCCATCGGGTGTATCTCGAATAGAAAGTTTCGCGTCACCAACAAATGCACTGATCAACAGTGCTACATTCACGGAGTCGTATAATGGATATAACGAGGACGAAGACAACTTGTTGCACAACACAGAATCAGCAGATCTTTTCACTTGTGAATCGTTTGCGATTAGTGACTTTACGGCGTCACGTGCGAATCTTGTCCAGCCGATGGACGGTTACGATCCTGTTGGGAGGCTGGCCTTGGGGAATCTTGATATTCGAAGCGAATATTTTGAGCACTTTTGTGTTCTTGAATCGTATTTTCGACGCTTTATCGAAGAAACTCGTGAACATGAGTGGCTTTCTATTCTGCATCGCTGGTCAGCTGCGCAAAAGAGTATGGCAGATGCGGAAAATAATGTCGATGGTAATACCCGGCTGTTTCGCTCACTCCCGCGCCCACTGTATTTTATTTTACATGCAATGTTATGGATTTCCCTGATGGCTATGTCATTTTACTTTTTTCTGGCAATCGTATTTGGGGCATTACTAGGCTGCTTTTTAGTGAGCATTCTTTTTTTCTCAATGTTCTCTGAGCCATACAATGCCTTCAAGTACGGCTGTGCCCTTGTTGTGACGGGCTGTCAGTTTGCCCTCTTTTGCTTTCGCGGGACTGAGCTGGCCCGCAGCACATACTGCGGCAGAATCGCTCCCCCGCTCGAGGGCATCGGCTATTGGGGGATTGCCGTGCACTGTGCTGTGTGTTTGGCGTCAGTCATTGCTTCATGTGTGTTCTTTTTTGTCATGGCGTCTATTCACGGTGTATATCTTGGATTCCAGTATAGCTTTGCCGTTGGATGGATTGTGGCAAGCTGTTTGACGTTATTATATCACTTTTTATATGCATTTAATATATTTGGTATGCATCATCGTAGTGAAAATCAAAGCAGTTCCTCAGAGGTATCGACACTGTATTTTTTTTTCGATGTAGATGTTGACGAAAGCAACTCACGTCTGTGGTCTGGCAGTCTATCTCTGTTAATTCTTTCCAGCTTCATCTTATTGATTTCGATTGTACTCTGGGTTTGTCACATATTCACCGGCTTGTTTATGTATCTTCCAGCTTGTGTCATATCAGCATTTGTCTTTGCATCAATGACCATTTTTCTCATTCATGCTGAAGAAACTACATCTTCTACCTGTCTGATGATTTGTGCAACATTGTACACAACCGTTACTTGGTTGAACATTGTTTTTTCTACTGCGGTCCATGGCTGGAGAGGTCATTGGGCGGGCTCTACCATTGTTCATCTTATACTGGCAATCTTGACAGATGTGATTGTGTTGTGTTATACTTTTGTGCTATCACGCAAAACGATCTTCCGACGTTGGATTTTTCGTGCAGTGTGGATTTGGGTCATTGCGCTTATTGCTATCTGCGTTATATGGGCCTTCATTACGGATTATCGTTTGGCTCTCTTTACACTGGCAATGGCGTTGCACCTTTTTATATACGCATTTGGTACAACTCCGAGTATTCCACCCGCAGGTACTATGATTCTCACGCTGACTTTTCTTGGTTTTTTATTGGCATGTATTTTCTGTGGAGGGCAAGAAACGAGGTCTGTATATTCGTCCCCAGCAAGTGAGGCTTTACTTCCTAATTACGCCAATACAAGAGTGGGGAACACGCATGCTCCATTGTGTTTATCACGTTTTCCATCCACTGTGGATATTATTGGTATGGCACTTTTCGCAAAGCTCGCGTATGCGAATTCGGTGAACGTGGCGAAAAAAGATTTATCCAGGTGGTTTCCATCCTTTTCTCTCTTTGAAAAGAAAACCTTTTCGTCACTTGCGTTTGTATCGGCAAGTTTTTTTGAATATGATGGCGCGGCTGAAAATACGACAATTATTGCAATTGGTTCTTCGGATAAACTTTATCCAGCCATTGAGGCATCAATGATGTGGATCGATGTTGAGCTACTATCATTATTTTCCCTTGTAATACCGTCCTCGTGGTTTCTGCAGATGATGCATAGGCTTTCGCAAATTGATTTTATTGCAACTTTTATCTGGCAATCCTCTCTCGAGGAGGTGACTGCATCACTGAGTAGTTACATGGAATCTATCCAGCACCGTAATGCCAGTGTGTACCTTGTGGGACACGGCATTGGCGGTGTTGTGGCAGCTCTTAGCGCAGTAAACCTGCCGTACAACGTGAGTGCCATCGGTTTTTCCGCTCCTTTTACTGGAATGACGTGGTCTGGTGAAAAATTAGGTGCTAGCCTTTCCTCCCTACCCGTACTTTCGGTTACGTCGTCCTTGGCATTTCCCTCTCATTTGTGGATGGGTGGAGTTCTTACAGAGACAGTCCCATGCATTCGAGAGGAAGCGACTTGTTACGATATTGAGAGTATTGTCGAGAGTCTTGATACCATCTGCTCCTAAAGATAGCGTTTTTTTATTTTTGTTTGATCAATGCATTTTATTTCTAGGTAGAGTGTTTGTTTTATAGAGAATGACAACTGCTTTTGCGCGTTGATAAGTATAGTAAGAAAAGGATATCCTGAGTACAACAAATAAATGTCTGCACAGCTGATGTTTTATTTGTGTGTATTTCTTTTGTGTTTGCTTGTTTTTGTACTTATTCCTGTTGTTACTGTTGTTGTTCTTGTAGAAGATGAGTATTCGCACACATATTAACCTTTTCATCCTTTTGCTTTGCTTTGTTTTGTTTTTTGGCTTTTCTTCATTGTAAAAATATGCGTGGCTTTTTTTTTCTTTTTTTCTTTTTTTAAGAAAAAAAAAAAAGGAAAAGTTTCCTTTCTAGATGAGCGAAGAGAGTGCGCAAGACGAGTGGGCGTGTCGCCACAAGGCCCAGTTACGCGCCCCGCAGCGCCTGGACTCGTCGCCAATTCTCATCTCTCCCCCCCGGCTGCGCCAGTCGAGCGCTCGGCCCTCCACCCAAGATAGCCACGCACGCAGAAACGGCGCGCCCGCTGAGTCCCCCAACGCCCCGTCTCTTGTGGCGCTGAATCGCGACCTGTCGGATCTGTTGCAGGAGTTTGAGCTCTTCACCTCCCGCGCCGCGACTGTGGGGGCGAGCGCGCCGCCGCGCGTAAATGTGGCGGACGGGCGGCGGCTGCCAGCGCTTCCCGAGATGCCGTCGCGGCGCGGCATGAGTTCGCCGGTGACCGGGCGCCTCCCGCACTCGTCCCCGGGGCGCGGCGGGGTCCTCCCGGAGCTCTCCCCGAGGGCCCCGGCGCGGCAGCGGGAGGCGCGCGCCGAAGAGCCCTCGGAGGCCGCAGCGCGCGCCCCGCAGCCTTCCCTCTCCTCCCCCGCGCGCGTCGGGAGCATATGCGTCGTCGTGCGCAAGCGGCCAATGTCGCCGGAAGACCCCGCGGGGGATTGCGTGCATGTGAATCCACCAAATGTCCACGTGGCTATCCGAAAACAACGCGTCGATCTCTCGACTTACGAAGATGTAAATGATTTTGTCTTTGACAATGCGTTTAATGAAACTAAAACGAATGCACATTTGTTTGACGCATGCGGGAAGGATTTGCTCTCCACGACTATGGACGGAGGCAGTGCCTCATGCTTTGCGTACGGCCAGACGGGGAGTGGAAAAACTCACACGATGATTGGCAGCGATACGGAAAAGGGACTTTATTATTTGGCCGCTTCTGAACTATTCGATCGTCTATCACCCGAGCACGAGGTATACGCATCACTGTACGAAATATATCGCAATTCACTCTTTGATTTACTGAATGCTCGCGCCCCTGTAGTGGCGCGCGAGGATTACAACCGTCGCGTCAATATATGTGGTCTTACCTGGCACCGAGTGGACTCCGTGCTGTCCCTGTGGACTCTCATAGGTAATGGGGCCGAGCAGCGCAGGACTAGTAGCACAAGTGCAAATGAACTGTCTAGCCGCTCGCACGCTGTTCTTACGATTCAGGTTAAGCGTACAGGCGACCCGCTGTTCTGTGGAACTCTGAACTTTGTGGACCTCGCGGGCAGTGAGCGCGCAGGGGACACATCGCAGATGGATAGGCAGACGCGACTGGAAGGGGCAGATATCAACAGGTCGCTGCTTGCTCTGAAGGAGTGCGTTCGTGCGCTTGACGAGAAGAAGCGTCATATACCTTTTCGCGGGTCCAAGTTGACGGAGATTCTGCGCAGTAGTTTTACGGAAAACAGCCGGACACTCATGATTGCGAACATCTCCGCCAGCGAGTCGAACTATGAGCACACGGTAAACACACTGCGCTATGCCTTTCGTGTGAAGGGCCTCAGTGTTGAGACCGTTGCGCCGAGCCGCGCACGCAATGCCCCGCGCCCCGCGCCGCGGACCAGTGGCGACATCTCTTCTCCGCTGGCCGCGGGCGACGAGCGCCCCGCGCGGCCAAAGGGCCAAGTGCGGGCGCTGTCACTGGCGCCCGGGAACCAAAGGGGATTCGTCGGGGGCGGGGCGGCGGCGGCCAACTCGCCAGCGACACCCGGGCGGTCGTCGACGCCAAACGCTGCGGGCGCTAAATATCTTCGCGCACTTCCGCACGACAGACGAGTGGCGATGCTCCCGCGTGACACAAAGGACTCCAGGACGCCAGGCGTGACAAAGACATCTCCCGCCCGCGATTCAGAGGAGCACGGTATAGAGGACGGGAAGGTGCAACCCAAACTCCGCATCGTCAACGGGAGTCAAGAGACATTAGCCGAGCGTAATGAGCTCATAGGGAAACTTCGCGAAGAAAATGAAGCACTACGTGGAAGAGTTGCGTTGTTGGAGGCGAAAATCTCGGAGGCACGCTGTCTCAGGTGTGGGTTTACGCTTGACTCCACCCAGACCCAGGTATGACACCTCAAAAGGTGATTTGTTGACATTATTCGTAGATGCATTATATATCTATATATATATATATATATACACTCTTAATGCAATATTTTGGGTAAAAGTTATTAAAATAAGTAGAATAATGTTTTCTTTGTTTTATGATAAACTTACCTATCTGTGCAACCCTTTCTGTATTATTTCCCTCTCCTCATCTCTGTGTTACACTAGCACTTATGCCCTTGTGTGTTATTGCCTTGTGGTGAGTATAGATTATTTCGGTGAATGTGCCGGGACAAGCGTATTGTGTTTTTGGAGTTTATGGAGGTGTTTTATATTTATAAAATCCATTTCTAAGTGTTTGTGGATGCGTATGTATATGTATTTGTTTTCAATCTGGAGTGACGCATTATTTATTGTTGTATTATTATTATTATTTATGTGGTGATGTATGCTTTTCTTTTCTTTTTTTAAAAAAGGTCATTCAACACCATTTTTTTTTTTCAAGTTTACGCCCGTAAAAGCACGAATAAAAAAAGCGCTTGACTACAGAGAAGGACAGCTAAAAAAAAAAAAAAAAAGATGATGATCGAATGTTTATGATAAAAGTTGTCGCCGCGCTGTGCCCAAAGCGTTTTTCTTTCAGCGGTTTGGTACGACAATTTCTGCAGAAGGTAAAGTTATGCTTTTGATTTATAGAGATGATCCTGAAGATAAGCTCCGCTGAGGGCCTCACCTAGGAAGCTGCGAAACAGTCCAAAAGTTATGTTTACAAGTGTGACTGCCACAACTGAGATTCTTGCTATGCTTTGTCAGTCTTACATACAGTCTCTTCTGTTCGAAACAGTCTTCTGTCCTTACAGTACTTACGAGTTCGTTGCCCCGTTACGAAGATCTCTTATTCTTTGCTGGCGGCACCGGTGCGGAGCGGGATGCTCCACTGACACAGCAAAGGATGATGGCGGTTTCTTTTGCGTGAGACTGCGGCAGTCCCCGCAGGCCCAATCGACAGGGGCGGACAGTGTGCAGTGCACTTTGTGAAGAGCAGAGGTGCTGCCTACACAATCATGAGGATATGGAGCTGTTCCGTCTGTTTGCATCTCTCTGCCGCCTCAGTGTCTTCTCCTGTTTTTTTACGGCAGTTTTTAGTATTGTTATTATCCGCTCTGATCTGCTCATACATTGTGCTTGGCATGTCACGCATCACGGCATGCGGTAGTGCTTTACTGTCTAAAGATGATGGCACCAATGCTCATGTGAGTTGATGAAGTACTGACTCGGGAGAATCTTTTTTTTTGTGTGTAGGATCTAAACTTAGTTTTTCAATATTCTCTCTCCAGTATATTACTTGTTTTTTTTGTTTTTTCTGTTTGTCAATAAGGCAAGCAACAGTGCAACGGTTGCTATTTTTGCTTTTTTTTTTTAAAAAAAAGCGTTGACTATTTGTAAAGATGATTTCTACTAGACTTTTAAAAACGATATTTTTATTCTTCGATCTTAAGGTTTGTGCATTATCTATTTTGGTTTTCTGTAAAAAAAAAAAAAAACATGCTTTTTGTGAATTCTAATTCATTTTTCATGACTATTTTGGAAGTGAAGGGTAGCACTTGATATTAGTCTTCACACTTTTTTTTTTTTCTTCCATGGTTAGCATGGCATTTAAAATAAATTTAAAAGAGAAGGTCACATTTAAAACCTTTATTAAAAAGAAAAAAAATGATTGAATAGAATTTTATGTAGTAATCATGTCTGTTTTGACTGGCGTGCATATGATCATCATGGCTCTCTGACTCTCTCTCTCTCTTTTCTCTGCGTGTCAACACTTTGGGCTTTTATCCCCTTTCTTACTTTCTCCTTTTCGAGAACAGACCTATGACAAGTAGGGAGAAGGAAGAATGGCTTGTTAGCTTGCAGCTTTTTTTGAGTGCGCGATTGCGCACACCGCTGTTTAAATCTGTCTGCCGCAACTCTCACTTTGTGTCTGTTCCGCTCCCGCTGCCGAATTCGCAGTATCTCATCGATGGCGTCATGTGGAGTGTCCGGGACAACATGCATTGGATGGCGGACGCCTGGCTTGGAATCCAGAGCCACGTGCTGAACTGCTCGCAGCGGTACACTCAGTTGTGTGAGCGGCTTGCGCACGGCGCTGCTGCGCACAGTGTCTCTGACGTGGACCATCGCGAGAACTTCTACACCTGCCACGCCCTTGTGCAGGACCTCTACCTTTCCTTCTGTGTGGTGGATGCCTTTCTGCGCCACGCGGCGGACGAGTCGCCGTCCGCGGTTGCGATCATTGAGCGGGAGCTGCCGCGCCTTGTGGCGGAGCACATGCCCCTCTGGTCGCCCCCGCGCAGCGCGCACGCGCAGGCGGCGGTGGACGACAGCCGCGCGCTCCTTCTCGACCTGCTGCGCTCGTGGGGCGCGGCGGGGCCGCTGCGGCCGGCGCTCCACCGCCGCGTGGAGGAGCACGTGCGGCACCGACTGAAGGCCGCGCGCGGCGGCATCGCGGAGGCGGACGCGCAGCAGCCGGCGGGGCGCTCCGGCGCGCTGCGGGACGGCCTGCGCGCGCTGCTCGGGGGCGCCGCGGGGCCGCGGGGGGCGGCGGCACCGGCCGACAGGGCGCGCATGACAGTGCGGGACTTTGTCGCCGCCATGTTTCCGACGCACAGGTCAGAGGCGGGGCGAATGCGATGCGCCCACTGCGGCGCCATTTTTCGAAGCATCATTGCTAAAAATGCGCACTACCGGTACCACTTTCATAATCGCAGCTTTCAGACAGAGGAAAAGATTGTGCGGCTGCCGTACGTTTCGCGGAGTGAGTACTGCGCACAGGAAATGGACTTTGGAAAGACAGGGGGGTTTGTAAAGACAACGGAGAATATGCTCGATGTGTACAAAATACCCGAAAAGCGGCGAGTGCGCGTGCGAAGGGCGAATTCTTAGCGCGCGTGAGACGGATGCGCAAGAAAAAAGAAAAGAACAGAAAAAAAAAAAAGAGTAAGGTGTATTCGCGCACATCTTATAAAAATTGAAGGAATGGTGAAATACAGGAGCGCGACGTTCCAGTGGGGAATGCAAACGTCATCTTTTGTTTTTCCCCTACGACATCTTGGTATTCTAGTAATGGATAAATCCTTTTAGAATACATGCTACATCGTTGTTGTAATTATTATTCCCGTGTTTATGTTTTTATTGTTGTTGTTTTTTTATTTTTTTTTATTTTTTTTTTGTTTGCTTGTTTTTGTGAGTGCATCTAAACTTCAAATACACAAAAAAAAAAAAAAAACGAAGGAATCCTATACATTTATACATTTTTGCGATGCGGACCTCCTTCGTCTGTCGCGATTGCCCATACGCGGCGCTCGGATTGGTGCGTGATCGTTTTTATTCGGAAAATGAAATCAAAGAGGCCTTTCGGCTTCGCGTGAAATCGGCTCACCCGGACGCGGGAGGGGATCCTGTGCAGTTTCGTGAGCTTCGCGCCGCCTACGACACGCTCCTGCATAGATCCAGTGAATCCTCCGCGGGGTTTTACAGCGACGCACACTCGCGCTCCTCGCCGAACGGCCCCGGCGCGGACTTTGCGCGTGCGTCGAGTAGTGACTTTGGCTTTTCCGGATCCGAGGACGCGGGCCGCAATTACTCCACTCGGGACTTTTACCGCCCGTACACATCGGATCCCTTTGCGAATGGTTTCACTGCGGAAGAGATTCGCGAGGCGGACCGCCGCACCCGCCGCGCCCTGTACCGCCTGCTGCTGAAGCACGCGCTGCTTTGGGGCGGGCTTGCGTACTGCGCGCATGCGTATCTCCGCGAGGACCGCATTTCCCGCGCGGTGCGGGCGCGGGCCGCGAAGTACGAGGACGACACGTACTGGCGGCGGCGCGCGGAGGACAGGCGGCGCGGCCTCAGCGACGTACTGGCGGCGCCGCAGTGGAGTGACGCACTCTCCGCCGCGCCACCGCGGGACAGCAGCCGCAGTGTGTACGCCGGGAGACCAGTGGCGCTCACATTTCAGGGCCGCCCGTTCACGGCGTCCGGCGTACGCGGCGCGCGCACAGGCGTTGCAAAGACATGCGAAACATACGCAAGCGACGTGCACTGCGAACTCGACGACGAGGAGGAATAGAGCGGCTGCATAAGTTCGTTATGGAGTTAGTCATTCAGTCAGTCATTTCAAGTATTAGAAGTTCGTGGAAACTCTTCATGTACACGCTATGCCTCTGAGAGGACCGTGCTTGCTTTGCTTTTGTTTTTTTTTGTTTTTGATATGTCTTTCATATTCTTTGGTAATGCTTATTTGCCTTCAATTACGCATGCATGCATGCATACCACTCACAGAAATAGACACACATATCCCCCGTGTACACACAAGAACAACAGCATGTTACGAAGTATATTATTTAAATTCTTTTAAATTTTTTTTTTGCTTTTTTTTTTGTATACGAAGAGAATTTTTTTAGAATTCTAGCTTTTTTTTTTTTTTTTTTTGTTCACGGAAAAGAACACCACGTGATGCGTAAAAACACAGCTCCGCAGATAAAGCGCTCTCACGATGACGCAAGGAAAGCGGAGGGCGCGAACACGTGGACGGCGAGCACGGGGGGCAGTGTCCTCAGTTGGCTTGTGCAGTCCATGGCGCCGCAGCAGCCGTCGCGCGGCGCCATTGATTACCTGAGCAGAGCGCAGAGTGCCGGCGGCGCCCCCGCGGGCGAACCCGCCGTGCCGAGGCCGCGCTCGCAGCAGCCGGGCGAGGGCGCGGGGGCGCCGCTGCGGGCGCTCCCGGCAAAGGAGAGAGAGGCGCCGGGGCGGCAGGAGGGCGAGAGGCGCGCCGTGCGGTCGTCGGCGCGGGGCCGCGGCCGCCGCGAAACAAAAGAGGAGCGGCTGAAGCGCAAGTTCGAACGAATGGCGGAGGAGGCGCGGAAGCAGCACGAGGAGGCACTCCGCACGGACCCGGAGTACAAGCAGAATTACCAGACGCTGCACGAACTGCAGGCCGCGCAGCATGTGGCACAGACACAGTTTCTCGAGCGCTACGCGCGACAGGAGCATTTAGGCGCAATCGGGGATGTCAGCGAGCGTCTCGACATTCCAGTTATTCTTGACCTCGTGGACAAGCATGACGTTGTCTTTATCTGCACAGACACTGGCAGTGGCAAGAGCACATTGGTCCCAAAGGCACTGCTGGAATTATCCAACGAGACACAGGTTGTGAGTTCGCTACCGCGGCGGACCGCAACAATCTCCATTGCCACGCGCGTTGCAGGGATGCGGCGCGAGAATATTGGCGAAGATGTGGGATACTGGATCCGTGGAGACAAGCGTGGCGACGACCAGACGCGACTCTGGTATATGACAAGCTACACACTTCTTCTTCAGCTGCTTAACAACCCGCTGCACCCGCCCTTTACACACATTGTCCTTGATGAATTTCACGAGCGCCAGCCGGACATTGAGGTCACTGTCGCACTGCTCCGCATGTGTTTGATGCGCAAGACAGCAAAATTCAAACTCATCTTGATGAGTGCGACACTGAACACTGATGTATGGGAGGATTACTTTGCGGGGCTCAAGGTTGCCACATACAAACAAAGCGAGGCAGAGCATCCTATTTATGACTACTTCATGGAAGACGTCTGCGCAATGCTTGGGACGGAGTACAAGGAGCCGCCAAACATTTTGGAGCGTAGTGTGGACTATCCTCTACTGGAGAATCACATGTCTGTTGTGCAGAGTCTCATCCTGTACCTCAATGCTTATGCTCATCCGCAACACGCCATTCTTGTCTTTCTTCCAGGTCGCGCACAAGTGGTGCAGATGCGGAGCTGGCTGGAGATGAATATGCAGAGAAAAGTGGACATTGTGGAGTGGCACAGTACTGTGGATCTAACCGTCATTGAGGCCGCCATTCAACGTCGCATTCCGTACGCACAGAAAATATATTTGGCTACGGACATTGCCGAAGTTTCTATTACACTTCCTGACGTGGTCTTTGTGATTGACACAGTGCTTGTAAAGCGGCCGAAGATCACCAAGAGCGACCCGGCAACGGTTCTCCACCCGCCTCTGATAACGCAATGGATTTCAAAGGGTAGTGTGGCGCAGCGCCGTGGTCGCATTGGTCGTGTGCAGCAGGGATTCTACTTTTGCATTCTGCACTCCTCATCTGTGATGAAACTTTTTGACCACGCTCACCCACCCATTGAAAATTCGCGTGTGGATGAACTTTCACTACACTGTCTTCAATTGGTGGCGAATCCTGTGGCCATTTTCAGCATCTGCCACGGCCAACCACTGCTTGAGACTATTACTGCTTCGATGGACACGCTTTTGCATCTAGGATGTATTGTGAATCAAAAGGATCCGCTTGCAGCGGGGGAGTGTCTTTCTGACATTCAATCGAATAACCAGTGGAACTCCATCATACTGGAAGAAGCAAAGAATATTGTTCGCTCGGATATTGACCAGTATACGTGTACTTTTGTTGGTCGTATGCTACAGTGCATCCCAGTCTCCCCACAGTCGGGGATGCTCGTTTTCTATGGGTTTCTTTCTGGCTTGGAGTCTTTAATGATTCTTGCAGCTGCCATAACAAGCAGTGTATCACCTTTTTCATCCGATGCATTCGATCAAAAACGCCGAAAGCGAAATACGGCTGCGCGAGCCATGGAAGCAACAGAGAATGTGATGCGTGATATGTGTTGTGGACTTCGGAGTGATATAGTGTCTGTAATGAAGGCTGTTATACTCTTCCGTCTGTGCCTTACAGACCTAAAGGATAACGTGGAAAGGATTCAGCAGTGGTGTCTTCAGTATAACCTCAGTCACGATAAGCTGCGCAGTATTCTAGACCTTGAAGAGCACATCAAGTTTGAGCTTGCCAAGTTTATTCCATTCCGTGACGTTGTGGATCCGCAAGAACTTCTTGCACAGCTTGAAAAAGCAGCACCTATTGTGCTTGTCATGACAAATGTTGCTTTTGTCTCGCAGTCGCTAGAGGTGACAAGTGAGGGGAATACGTACACAAACTCCAAAGAGACGGCGGTGGGACTTTTTACAGACGTGACAGCTGTGCCTGACATTCACTCCCCCAGCTGTATTCGTTGGCAAGAGGGTGATATTATTGTCCCCGTGCAGTTGTCTATTTTGGCCAACCGAATGCTTGCAAGCTTCTCCACGGCTATTGCGTCCCACAAACAGTTTTGGCTCTCTATATTGCTTTTGACTCATCAACTCAAGTTTGCGGTATTTAGTGATGACGAAGGAGCATTTTTTGTCTTTTCTATAAGATATCATCAAACTGATAAATTTATTGAGACGGATGCGATGACTGGTAATGCCGTTGTACACTTCAGACAACAACTCAGCACTGTTGGTCAGACGGTTCGAATTCTGCATGATCACCAGGATATGTATGACGATGAGTTTGCAGCACTTCTTCAGCGGTACGGCTTCAAACCCCTTTATGAAGAACAACGCGAAGTTTTAACAACGATCGCTACTTTACTTAACAATACAGAAGGCATGACTGTGGATGAGGTGGAACACGAGGATGATGATCTCGATGAGACTTCGAAAATTACTCTTGCTCTACCAAATCTCAAGGATCTTTGAAATGTGGGGGGGGGGGGGTGATGAAGGGAACAGCGAGAACGTCTAGCGGTCCGATTTTGGATAATTCTGCTTCTTCTTAAAGTGTGCTCCTTTGGGTATTGGTTTCAATGAATTGATAAGTTTTTATCTATAAATGGTAAGATTTTGAGACACGAGAATAGAATATGCGGCTATTACACACGTGCGACTTGATGTTCTGAAAGTTGTATTGTTAATCAAGTAAAGCCGTATGTTCTGTCGTGAATATAAAGGGATACTGTGGTGGGACACCCTGTAATCGTTTTTATCTTGTTTCTCTTTCTCACTCTTTTTTTTATTTATATTTTTATATCTGTGTCTGTGTATATGACTGTGTACTGGCGCATGACTTGTCTTAGGAACTTGGTTTGTTCTTAATTGTCTTCTCTTTTTTTTTTTTTTTTTCATGTATGTGTGCGTGTCAAGTGAACTTAGGGGTTTACTCTTCTTCTTTTTTTTTTTTGATTTGGTTTTTTTATTTCAAAAAAAAAAAAAGAGCAGTGCAATGACATCAATGGTGAAGGCTGGTGTTTCGGATAAACCCGATGAAAGAGGGGCTGATGCCGGTGGAAAAGTGATGGTGACTTTCTTCACCACAACTTTTGCGAAAACGATGCCGGAGCAGACCTTTCTTGTCCCTCTGCACACACTCCCGGATGGGCTCAGCACACTTGTCGAAAGTGTGCTTGAATTGGAGGGGCAGCGGTTTGACTTCTTGTACAAGGATGAGTACATTTCGACTTCGCTGGAGAAATTTCTGAACCGTCGCGGTATTAGTCACGAGGAGCTGCTGAACATTGAGTACACACCGGCGCTGGAGGCGGAGGATGGATCGCTGCTGCCGCACGACGACTGGGTCAGCACTGTGCGGGCACCTGTGCTCGGCTCTGCGGAGTTTGTGCTCACCGGCTCCTACGACCACTGCGTGCGTGTGTGGGATGGCGAATCCTGCGTGGCTCTTGGTGCGCAGCACACGGAGTGTGTGAAGGAGGTGAGCGTGCATCCCGTGTTCCCCACCGCCCCGTCCGCTGGTGACGCGGAGGCGAGCAAGAAGCGCCCGCGCGGCTCCGCGCGCCCCGCCTTTGACTGTGTGAGTTGCGGCAACGATGGCCGCGTCGTTGCGTGGCGCTATGATGCGGCGGCGTCGGAGCTTCGCGCGCTCGGCTCACTGCGCGCGCACGCGGAGGCGGTGGCGTCCGTCGACGTCTCTCCCGGCCGCGGCGCCTTTGTCGGGACGGCCTCGTGGGACAAGACGGTGAAGGTCTTTGAGTGGGCGCAGCTCGCGGCCGGGGGCGCCGCGGCGCCGCTCGTGTCCTTCACGGACCACACGCGCGCGGTGCTCTCGTGCCGCTTCTCCGCGGCCTGCGGGGCGGCGCGGCTGTACTCCGGCGGCCTCGACGGCGCGGTGAAGGCGCTCGACGTGGAGGCGGCGGCGCTGCAGGCGCAGTTCCGCGGCGACCACGCCGTGCAGGGCCTCGCCGTGCGCCCCGCCGGGCCCGCCGCGGACCTCGTGCTCGCCGCCGCCACCGACAGCCGCGCGCGGCTCTACGACACGCGCGAGCGCGACGCCGTGCGGGCGTTCAGCGGGCACCGCCAGTGGATTTACGCAGTCGCGTGGCTCTGGCGCGCGGAGGAGGGGGAGCGCGGCGCGGCACACGCATTCGCGACAGCCGCAGAGGACAGCACCGTCCGCGTGTGGGACCTCCGATCTACAGCCGCACCGCTGCTCACACTCGACACACTCCACACAGACGGCGTCCTCGACGTCGCGTACGCGGGAGACTCGCAGATCGTGTCGTGCGGAAAGGACAACAAGACACGGTCCTTCACACTCTCAAGAGAAAAGGCCATTTGAGCGCTTTGACTCACACTGCAAATGCGTATGTGGGGTGTGTGTCTTGTTGGCACCGGTGAGGAAAGAAAAAAAAAAAAAAGATGAGAACAACTGGTAACACAAAAAACAGAATGATTAACGGGACGTATTAAAAAAAAAAGGAAAAGGAAAAGGAAAAACAAAGGATATAACTTAAAAGCACAATGAGTGGAATAATCCTCCTGTTTGGTTCTTAAGTTATAATAATGATCCATTTTTCTCTCTTGTGACCTATAAGTTTCTGTCCCCGGGCAGTGTTGAGGTTTTTGTCATGTGTAACTAAGCTACGGATATAGTTTATTATTATTATTATTATTTTCCTATTCCTCGCTCTTATTCATTACTTTTTTTTTTTTTAGACGGTTTGTATACTTCTTTTTTATTGCTATTGTTCCTATTGTATTTTTTGTTTTACTGCTTCCCTAGAACAGTACCGCTACCGCATGGTATGGAGAATGACATATTTGAGCTCATAGACCGGGACGGGGACTCTCTTGTCACTTTGGGCGAAACGGCGCGTTTCTTTGAGGCGCTCGGGTTTCTCCGCGACGCCGCGAAGGCGGTGGAGGCCATGCCGCCCACCGCGCCGCTGGACGCGATGTCCTTTCCCGCCGCCGTGCAAAGCCTCTGCGCGCACGCCGGCATTCGCCTCGCGGCGGTGTGGGGCGTTTGCGTGGAGCAGGCGCTCTACTCGGCTTTTTATGCGCGCACGACAGGGCCGGACCTCACTGTTCCGCGCTGTGCGCTGGACGAAGTGGCGCGACAGCTCTCCTGCGCCGGCGAGCCGCCTGTGCCTGGCGCGACAATGGCAGCGGTGCCGGACTTTTTAGAATACGGCGCCTTTGCCGATTTTCTCCGCGTGCGTTGGCCGCACCTGTCTCGCGCGCGTTTGGCGGCGCTGCTGCGGCCAAAAGACAGTGCGGTTGCGCGAAGAAATGGCGAATCGGGCGGAGCAGAAAGTGCGCACGCGGCGGAGACGAATGCGCTGTTTTCGTATGCGGCGGCGCTGCAGACACAGTTGCGGGCACGTGACGGAATCGTTGAGCGCGCGGACGAATTGGAGTCGGCGAACGCTGTGCTGCGCGAGGCACTTGCCGTCGCGGCGGAGGAACACATTGTCGCGCAGGAGCGACTGCGCAGCGCGGAGAGCGAGTGCGAAAGACTGCGCGAGGCAATCACCGGCGAGAAGGAAAACGCAATGGGCACGCGAGAGGAATCGGGAAACATTCGCCGTGTGCATTGCGTCTCGGGGCGTGAGGAGTTGTCCCTCAGGCAGCGGTGGGCCGACGCATTCCGCCGCCGCGAGCGCGCGCTGCAGCGGCGCGAGGAAGCGATGGATCTGCGCGCAAAGGAACTCGCCGCCGGGGAAGCGGCGCTCGCGAGCGCGAAACGTGCGCACTTGGAGCGCGAGCGCGCAGTTGGCGATGTATCCATTGCAGAGCGGCGAAGGCGCATGCAAAAGCTGCAGCGTATAGAGGAGACCCTTCGCACTCGCGAGCAGCAGCTCTGCGCGAAGAGCTCCACGTGATTTATCCCGAAAGTTGTTTGTTATTGTGAATTCTTGCTTCCTCCTCTCGCGTTATTTTTTTTTTTTTTTCCCCTTTATGTGTACATACCAGAAACGGGCGAAGGGAATAATAATAATAATAATTAGGTGAATGTTAATTTTACTTTCTTTATCGTGTATTTTGCTGAAGTATTGAGACATACGAGGCTAAAATGTATTCTTTTTGCTTTCTTTTATTTTTTATTTTTATTTGGCTTTTGAATGCAAAACAAATCACTAAACGCGCACGACTGGGTACACACGGATGTATATACAACGAAGAAAAACAAAAACAAAAACAGAACAAGGACGTGGCGCAATGGCCCTGAAGACCAAGAAGGCGACCAAGACAAAGAAGACAAAGAAGCCGAAGGAGTCGTCTTCGGCCGTGTCGGATGATGTGCCAGAGCTCCCGCCGCGCGTTGAGGACGAGGCGATTGACTTTGACGATGTGCTCTCAAGCGACGCGGCGTCCTCCGCTGGCGGCGACTCCGACGACTTTGAGGTCCGCGCGGAGCGGCACCGGCAGGAAATGATTGCGCAGGCGCAGCTGGCGGCGGCGGAGGGCGCGCAGGACATTGCGACGCGCACGGCGAAGGCGACGCCGCTGAGCGACGCGGCGGAGGTGCGGCTGCTCGGCGTGCAGCACTCCGCGGAGGAACTGCGCGACCGCATTGGCGAAACGGTGCGCGTTCTCAACGCGTTCGCCGCGGAGCGCGAGGAGGGCCGCGCGCGCGACGAGTACATGGCGCTGCTCCGCGCCGACGTGATGGCGCTCTACGAGTACAACGAGTTCCTCACCGACGCCGTGCTGCTGCTCTTCCCCCCGGCGGAGGCTGTCGAGTTCTTCGAGGCGATGGAGCGCCCGCGGCCGACGACGGTGCGCGTGAACACACTGAAAGCGAAGCGGCGCGATCTCGCGGCGGCGCTCGTGAAGCGCGGAATGGCCGTCGAGCCGCTCGAGAAGTGGTCGAAGGTCGGCCTGCAGGTCTTCGAGTCGAACGTGGCGATTGCCGGCACCGTCGAGTACCTCGCCGGGCAGTACATGCTGCAGTCCGCCGTGTCGTTCCTGCCGGTCATGGCGCTCGCGCCGCAGGAGGGCGAACGTGTGCTCGACATGGCAGCCGCGCCGGGTGGGAAAACGACGTACATCGCGCAGCTCATGAAGAACACAGGCGTGCTCTTCGCCAACGACGTCAGCGAGGCGCGGACAAAGTCACTCAACGCAAACCTCCAGCGACTCGGCGTAACGAACACGATTGTCACGAACTATGATGGCGCTGGGTACGAAAAGGTGATGCGCAACTTTGATCGCGTGCTGCTCGACGCCCCTTGCACAGGCAGCGGCATCATCTCCCGCGACAAGAGCATCAAGACCAGCAAGCACAACGAGGACGTGCAGCGGGCGTCGCAGCAGCAGCGGGCCCTGCTGCTCTCCGCAATCGATGCCGCAAAGGTTGGCGGGTACGTCGTGTACTCGACGTGCTCCTTTCTCGTCGAGGAGAACGAAGCCGTCGTCGACTTTGCGGTGCGGCGGCGGCGCGTGGAGATTGTCGAAATGGGTCTCCCGTTCGGCCGCCCGGGGCTCACAAAGTACCGGCACCACAGGTTCCACGAGGGCATGCAGGGCTCCCGAAGATTCTTCCCACACGTGCACAACATGGACGGGTTCTTTGTTTGTAAAATAAAGAAGCTATCGGACGAAAGGACGGAACACGCCGCGGAGGCAAGTGAGGCCAAAACAAAAAGTGAGGCCAAAACAAAAGGGGAGGACAGGAAAGCAAAGAACGGTAACGGGGCGGCGGTCAAACGGCCCCGCGATGAGAAAAGTTCTCGACCCGACACAGAGCCCTCAGCGAAGTCGCGACGGATCAGTGTACCCCCACCACGTACCACGCGAGACGAGAAAAACAAAGGCAAGGCCAAGGTAAAGAAGTGAAATAACAGTAACCGGAAAAGGTTCAATGGGGGGGGGAAAGCGGAGGAAAAATATATATATATATATATCTACTGCTCACGTGTAAGAATTTTATTGAGGCATACTGTTCAATAAGAAATGGTTTAATAATGTTTTGTGAATTTTATCGCACTACATGAACATATAAAAGTGTATATGGATAGTATCTCTCTGTGTAATTTTTTTTTTTTAAAGAAGCTTTCATGTGCGAACAGAAAAAAAAACAAAAACAAAAAAAAACATTTTAATGCACTTTTGGGCATACTGCTTTAAATTACTAAATGATGTCTTTGCTATTTTTTTTTTTGTGTTTCATTTGCTTTGTATTTTTGCACTACTTGCCTTTAAATATATATATACATATATTACAATATTTGCTTTGGCGAAAGGTCTCTTCGATCATGGATCCTGTAAAGTACCTGCGGGACCGTGTGTTGGGGGACTTTCTTGGTGTGCTGCCGTCGCGGTGGGCTGCTGTTCTGCCTCGACTGACAAAGCGCACGCAGACGATGCAGCGCAACGACATTGAGGTGGACGCATCACTCATGAATGACTTCCACGCAGACTTTGAACTTCTCGACGCGTTACTGGACGAGGAGCACAACATTTACCGTGAGGGCCTCCAGTGCATGAATCCCACTGCTGACGGAGACGCTATTTTGCCGGAGGAAAGTGGGAAGCAGATCTCCAGTGATTCTCTGCTGCGCGGTATGCTCACCACCATAGCAACGAAGGAAATGATTCTTGCACACTGGCGCGAAAGTCCACTCGATATTTCGCCGGACACATTGCGAGTGTACTGCCATGTCTGCATTGCGCACCCACACATTCGTACAGAGGACGCGGAGAGAGTTTTGGCTGTATACGCAGCGCGTTAGTGTAGTTTGTTACGTGTAAGCGATTTATAATGTACATGTTTGCTTCCTCTTTTTGCTCTCTCTCTCTCTATATATATATATATATATGTATGAGCTCCTAGAAGTGCCACTTTATTGTAAATTCAAAGGCGCCCTCGGTAAATTATTACTTTTATTTCCTTATTTTATTTTAATCTTCGCATATATATATATGTATATATATACATATATTTCTGTGCTTATGGATGTGCGCATCAAACTAGATCACTGAAGGATATTTGTTTGGCTTTAAAAAAAAAAAACGAAAAGAAGAACAATATCATAGAAATAGAGCACACTTAGCTTCTGGGTCACTCCATCAATGGATGAGGTACGTGGGTTTCTTGTGGAGTGTGCTGTAGCGATTTGGGAACATCTTAATATATGGCGCAGCGAGGCGTCTTCTTTTCTGCGTAAGTCCTCCGTAACTGCCCTGCGCGAGATGCGCGGCTTTGGTGTTGCGCTTTTTGCTATTTTTGCCGCCGGCTGCGTTGCGATAACCGTTGCCGCTTCCTGCATTATCGGCGCGCTGCTCTGCTCGCTGGCGATCCGCTATTATGTGCTTGCGCACGTGCCCGGCAGCCAACTCTTTTCGCTCGACCTCAACACGATGCCCTTCGCGACGGACCTGTGGCGCCTGCGGGATGTCGACAGAGCGGTCGATTCGTTTGTGTTGCCGGCGGAGCTGCCGGCTGCGGGCGCGGCGGCGCTGCCGGCTGCGGTCGCGCAGGACGCCGCCGCGCTGAAGATGTCGCTCATTGGCCAGCACGTGGCGAGAACGCTCGCGACGGGTACGCTTGTCGTGCCGTCCGTGCAGGGCCGCGAGGTGTTCCCGCCCGGCGGCGGCGTGTCGCTCGAGGCGCTCTTTCGCCAGCGAACCCCAATGTTCAACGCGCGCGGGACATACCACGCGCGCGCGCAGCTCGTCTTTGCCCGCGAAGATGCGGGCCGCAGGCTCCCGCTCATGCTCGAGACAAGTGTTCTCATCGCGGAGGAACCGCATGTTGCGCAGGCGCTCAGTACGCTGGACGTGCTCTTCAAGACCACCGCGTCCTTCACACTCACGACGGGCTTTTTAAGAACGCATGGGTGGCTGCGGAGCATTGTATGGGAAGCGCTTCAAATGGCATTCGTGATCCCATTGAAAATGTACAATTATTTAAGCGCCGCTGTGCACAGCGATGTCTTTCCCCTCATTGATGAAGACAGCGAGGTGGCGGTGATGCTGACCGTGTATGAGGGGTTCGAGCCTCCCGATGTGTTGCAGCCGCGGCTGCGCGCGATAAACTTTACGCTTTACCAAGCAGGATCAAGTGATGGGCCAGCGAAGGTTCACTTAACACGCATGAACATTTTTGCAAGTGTGGAGCTATATGGCATTGCATATTATTTCTCCTTCTACCCAGTGAGCAGCTTTGTGATACTGACTGTTCTGGTACTGACGATTTTTAGTGTTTTAGCTACCATTGGTGGATTTGGGTCCCTGGCGGCCCTTGCCGTGTATATAGCCAACCGACGAAAGGAACTCGGGACGGATACGAGTTCAATCGCCTCAGATGTGGAGGAAGAGGAGACGGAAGTAGATTTTCATGTTGTGCACAAGGCCACACCCTTGTTATCACATTCTTTTTCGTTATCCTCTCTGAACAAGTTGGAGAGTCGTTCTCAGCCTGGGGGGAGCCATATGCGGTCCCCTTCGTCTTTGGATAATTCTCAAGTCATCAATCCCTTTATATCTGACAAGAAAAACAAATAAAATTGTTAGGTATTAAAAAGGAAACTGTAACTGGTGTTACGCAGATCAAAAAAGAAAAAACAAAAAAAACTAATATGCATGTACCACTACAAGTGATAAAGAAGTCGAAAGGTAAAGTTGAAATGGCGTGAAAACGGTTCTGTTTTTTTTTTTGTTGTTGGAGTTCCTTCTTTGCGGTTTAAAGCGTTTTTTTTTTTTTTTGCCTTTGGCCTCTCTTCCCTTTCCCCTCATCCTTTTTTTTCGCTATATAGGATTCTCTCCTTTTAAAGCCGAATTAAAGGCTGTTGTTTTGTGTCTCTGTGTGTGAATATGCTGTATTCTTTCCCCCCTCCCCCCCCCCCATTATTTTATATTTTATGTGGGTGTGTAGTTGACACTTTTTTTTTGTTGTTAGTGTTTTCTTAGATCCTTGTGCAGCATTCACTTATACCTCCCGCGAAGACCATGGATATTGCGAGTTATGCGGCTGCTCAGCGCCAGCGGCTGGAAGAGATTCGCCGCGCGACAGCGAAGGAGCGTGAGCTTCTCGCGCTGCACGTCGGGCGACTGCCCGCGCTGAGCGCTGAGCCGACGGCTGAGCCGATGGCTGAGCCGACTGCGCCTGCCGCTCCTCCCGCCGGCGGCCGCTGGCTCGCCATGAACGACCGCGCGGTGGAGCTGCACGCGCTCGACGAGAAGCTTGCGGCGGAGGAGCGCGAGCTCGAGCTGCGCGAGTATGACCTTGACCGGCGCCTGCAAGCGGCGGAGCGGCGCAAGACGGAGCTCCTCGCGCAGCTTGTGCTGCTGCAGCACCGCGGCGAGCTGCTCGCCACGCGCGAGGCGCAGCTCGCGGACGAGGAGGCGCGCGGCGAGCGCGAGGCGCGGCTGCTCGACGAGGCGGCGCGCGGCGCGGAGGAGGAGCGCCGGGCGGCGGAGGGCCGTCTCGCGGACTCGCGCGGCCGCCTTTTGGCGGCGCAGCGCGCGGCGGCGGAGCGGCAGAGGGCGAGAGAGGCCGCGGAGGCGCGCGCGGCCGCGCAGGTCGACGAGGCGCGCGACAGAGCGCGGCAGCGCAGGGCGGAAGCCGCGCAGCGCGAAGCGGCACTTGCAGACGCGGAGAGGTGGATGCGGCAGGAGGACACACGCGTGCGCGAGGCGCAGCTCGCGGCTATTTATCGGCTCCGGCGAGACATTGAGTGCCTCGCCGCGGATGTAGTAGACGGTGGAAACTCTAAAGCCCACTGAAACTAAATTATTACCGCATATATATATATATATATATATATATATATAACTATGGTTGAACTTTCTTCTTTATCACTTTTTCAACACATTTTGTATCGAATTTGCCAGCAAGACCTAACTTATTATTGTTATTATGTACTCTATGTATAAATAAAAACTTGGAATACATAAATAATTTGATTTAATGGGAACTTTTTTTTTTTTGCTTTTATCTTTACAATTGCTGGACTCCGAAGTACTTGATAGAATTATACTCACACTTAAAAAGGAGTAAAAAGGTTGATAATATTGTACTATTAATAATGGATGATGAACTTCTCTTGCAGTTAAATGAAGCAGAGGACTTTCATGAGGAAGGAATTGATTCAACACTCACTGGAGAACCTACGGCTATGATGGATATTGATAGTGAAGACATTTGGGAAATTATTTCATCCTTTTTTCGTGAAAAGGGGCTCGTTCATCAGCAAATTGACTCGTACAATGACTTTCTTCTACGCATTCCTCGCATGGCACGTGGACTTTTAGAAATTGTTCCGCGCCAAGATGAGCAATACGAGCCAGGCACACATTCAGAGGGCGAACCGGACCAGTATCGCATGAGTCTTGAGGACGTTGTTATTGGTAATCCTTCACACTCATCGACTGGCTTCTCACGACAAGAGTTGCACCCGCTCTTTCCCAATGAGTGCCGTCTGCGCGATCTTACCTATGACGCTAATGCTCAGGTTACACTTGGTATTCGCGTGTATCGCTCGCGCGAGGAGCAACCATACCGTACATTTATGCAAAATATGGAACTGGGTCGTATTCCAATTATGCTGAAGTCCATGCGTTGTAACTTACAGGGAAAGGATGAGGATGAGCTCCCACGTCTAAATGAATGTCCTCATGATCAAGGTGGTTATTTTGTTGTGAATGGTACCGAAAAGGTTCTCATTGCTCAGGAAAGACAGGCAGCCAATCATGTCTACGCTTTTACACGTCAAAAAGGTTTGCTGTGCGAAATTAAATCTATTGTGGAAGGATCACTTAATAAGCCGCGTACGCTACAGCTTCTAATGCCGTACAAAAAAAAAGGTCCTGGTCACGGTTATGAAAATCTTCTCTGTCGCGTCGCACAGATGGATGAGCTTATTCCACTTTTTGTTCTATTTCGTGCACTTGATATGGGATCCGACAAGGAGATTCTTCAGACTGTCGTACCAGATCTGAAAGATGCCGCGATGCTGGAAATGTTGCGTGGATCCATGGAGGATGCAAGTACACTTCAGATATTTACCCGCGATGAGGCACTTTGGTTTATTGGTAAACGTCTTGGGAAGCAGGATAGTCGTGAAAATCTTCAGCGTGAGGCGCAAGATTTACTTATGCGTGATTTACTTCCCCATATGGGTGTGGACTGTGCGGCAGATCGTGGCAAGTGCCTCTTCCTGGGATATATGGTTCACCGTCTACTTTTACTTGCCCTGGGCCGTCGCGAGGATACAGATCGTGATTTTCTTGGTCACAAACGTATCGATGTTGCTGGTGCGCTACTGACCTTTCAGTTAAACCACTTCCTTGTTCAAGTTCGCAGAGAAATGACGAGAACCTTGCATGACTATTCCACAAATAGGGGCGGTGTTGTCAGTTTTGGCCGCATTTTACACAGTCGCCTTATCACAGACGGATTGCGTCGTTGCCTCGCCACAGGTAATTTTGGTGACTTAAAGTCTGGTAATATTAAGACTGGTGTATCACAAACGTTGAATCGTCTGACATACTCATCATCACTAAGTAACTTGAGACGTATTCAAAATCCGATTTCTGCCTCAAGTAAGGCGACTCGTCCACGAAACTTGCACTGTACACAGTGGGGTTACATTTGCCCTGTGGAGACACCCGAGGGTGGTTCTATTGGTCTTTTGAAGAATTTAGCCCTTATGTCCCTCGTCTCACGTGGGAGTGATCACACCGGTATTGTGCAAGCAGTGCAGGCTCGTGTTACCGGTTTTTACTCAGTCGATCTTTCCGGTCTAGCAGATGTGCGTTTAGCACGTGTTTTTGTAAATGGCACTCTTATTGGTATCCATCGCGATCCTGAGCGTTTGCTTCGTGAACTGCGCGCCAGACGCCGTGGGGGTGAGCTAAGTAACGAAGTAAGTATCGTTCGGGATATTCGCGATCGTGAAATACGTGTCTTTTCCGACGCTGGTCGCTGTCTCCGTCCACTGTTCGTTGTGGAAAAGTCCCGTATTAAACTGCAAAAAACAGGTATTGGTGAGCTCTTTGAAACATCGAAAACCTCTGGTGTGGCACGCGCAATTTCATGGAATCGCGTCATGAAGAAGGGATACGTAGAACTTGTTGATTGTGAAGAGGAAGATTCTCTTCTTGTAGCCATGACGGCGAGTGAGGTAAGTAAGAACTACTACTATTCTCACTGTGAAATGGATCCATCAATGATTTTGGGTATCTGCGCGTCCATCATCCCATATCCGAATCACAATCAATCACCACGTAACACCTACCAATCTGCTATGGGTAAACAGGCCATGGGTATTTATGCCTCAAATTTTAATATGCGTATGGACACCACTGCTCATGTACTCTTCTATCCCCAAAAACCACTGGTGCGTACCAAGGCCATGTCATATATGCGTAGTAACGATCTTCCTGCTGGTCACAACGCTGTGGTAGCTATTGCGTGCTACTCTGGGTACAACCAGGAGGACTCTATTATTATGAGTCGATCAGCGGTGGAGCGAGGGTTCTTTCGTAGTGCGTTTTGGCGATCTTACAAGGCGACTGAGGAACGCAAAAAAGGTGCCTGTGAAGTGTTTGAAAATCCAGACCGTGAAATTTGCCGCGTAAAGCGTGCAGACTACACCAAACTTGACGTAGATGGTCTCATAAAACCCGGCATGCCGGTTCTTGGTGGAGACATTCTTGTCGGCAAGACGGTTCCTATTCCTGAGGTGGACATTGAAGCTGACGCTTCGACAATGAACACGCGCATTCTAAAACGTGACTGCAGTATTGCCTCACGTACAACCGAAAAGGGTGTTGTGGACAAGGTTATGCTTTCTGAAAACAACGGGAACCGTTTTACAAAGGTAAAGATCCGTACAATTAAAATTCCAAATATTGGTGACAAGTTTTGCAGTAGACATGGCCAAAAAGGAACAAATGGTATTCAGTTTCGCCAGGAGGATATGCCATTTAATCGTGACGGTGTTGTTCCGGATTTAATCATTAACCCTCACGCCATTCCCTCGCGTATGACTGTGGCTCACTTGATTGAAACATTGGCGGGTAAGGTCGCCTGCTATAAGGGAAGCGAGGTGTATGGAACACCGTTTTGCTCCGTTGTTGTGGAAGACTTTGGTAAGGCTCTTCACCAACTGCAATTCCAGCGCTACGGCAATGAGTGTTTGTACAATGGGCATACAGGACTTCCCCTTGATCACCTTATATTTTTTGGCCCCACTTACTATCAGCGTTTGAAGCACTTGTCCGGTGACAAGATTCATGCCCGGCCGCGGGGTCCTCTGCAGCCGCTTGTGCGCCAACCGACGGAAGGTCGCGCACACGAGGGAGGCCTTCGGTTTGGTGAGATGGAACGTGACTGCATGCTTTCGTATGGGGCCTCGCAGTGGCTTCGTGAACGTCTCTTTCGGGTGAGTGATTACTACTCTGTTCACGTATGTAACATTTGCGGAACCATCTGCGCGGCTGACACGGAGCAAAATATGTACAAGTGTCAAGGATGCGACAATGATACACGCATTTCACAGGTTTTGATGCCGTACGCCTGTAAGCTGCTTTTTCAAGAACTCATGTCCATGTCTATTCTTCCAAGGATGGCTACCGGACCACTTTAATCGTTTTCATTACATATTTCAAGATATTAAAAAAAAAAAAGAAAAAAAATACGATAGCCCTTACGGCACCGCAAGGAGAGGAATCCTGCACTTATAAAATAGGTAAAAAGAAAAGATAAAAATGGAGAGAAAGGAGATTCCGTTATAGCACTCACTACTAAAAGGAATGAACAAGTGGGAGGAGAAGAGGAGAAAAAGTTTTCCTATCCAAGGAGTTCTTAACTTTGTACGTGTGTGTGTGTGTGTGTGTGTGTGTGTGAGTTGTATAATAGGCGTTAAACAAAAATAAAAGAACATGCCTTCAACTCTCTCACCCCCTTACTCTCCCATCCTTAGACGCACGCCCAAAGAAAAAGCAAAAGCAAATCGTGTATTTCAACCTGTGGAAACAGTTAATTGCTTAATGATACTCAGACTACATACAGGACTTCCTCAAAAGGTCTTTTTGTGTGTTTTTTTGGAAAATGTGGTCATGTGAATTCACTATTGAAAACATTTTTTTTTTTAACTGGAAGCCTTATTTTGTTGTCTAATTTGTTATTTTTTTACGTATTTTTTTTTGTTTTTAACAAAGGCATGATTTCCAAAAATGTTACACTCGCACTGTATCGTGAAGTTGCCAGATTGGTAATTTCCATGGAACAAATCAAGGCTGGTTGTATTGCGCGTGAGCGTTTTGCGGAGTTTCTACCATCTGGTCTTGTAGTGGATAGAAATGAAACACTTATTAGTATTGCACAGAAAGCTTTTCTAAACTCTCCACCAACGAGTGAATCTCTAGCGAATGGATTTGCATTTCTGAAGGCCGCTAGAGAATCCCTTCCTTCTATAGAGCTTTTAGGACTCTGGGAGCTTTGCACCTGCAGTGGTGAGTATGATCTAGTTGACGGCATTGCGATAATGAGTGGTGCGCTGCGACTTGCTAGTGGGGCCAACGAACCCGTATCCTCGTTTGGATCTTTGTCTTTGGCGGTGTCTGAAATCCGAAAAGATATTCAGCAAGTTGTGCAAGATATAAAGAATGTCATTCAGTCCCAAGGAGGTTTGTCCCACTCGAGTGTTTGTAATGCCGTTGCTTCTCTCAAAAAAGATAAAGGTTACACAGTTTCTGAGGGCCGCGTTGAAGACTATGCCGCGGACAACATTGCCCGCACACATCGGGCTTCGGCACTACTTTTAAACGCACTTCTTATGTTGATACTTAATGAGATGGGCTGTTCCTGTAGCATTGAAGGCCTCGACGGTCAACAACCTAGCGTACGTCTTACTAAGCGTAAGCATGAAGGCGCTGAACTTCTTTCCTTTACAAATACTCAGGGCCAAAAAGCAAAGGGGTCCAGAAAAGTAAAAGCCTTACCTTGGGACCCAATTACAAGGCGTCGTATCCTTTTCACTTTGTTAAAGCGGCAGCTTATTGCGTTATCTGCGACCCGAGGCAACAAGACTGTGCGTTCACGGCAACAAGAAGTATGTAGATCACAAATTATATTTCTTTTATCGGTAAAATGACAATATTTATCTATTTCCCAGGGGGAAGGTTGTTGGCGGTTGGGTGCTCTCGCTTGATTAGCGCTTATTCTTTCTTCATTTCCGCTGCTAGTGTCGCTTCTGCAACAGCAACAAAACGAGGAGAAATAACGAGCACATGAATGACACTAAAGGTCGTCTAAACGCGGGAGAAGAATAGAAAAAAAAAAAACACTAAAGGTCTGGGATCTGACGCTATTTGAATCGGTGAGTTCTTGCGAGATCGAATGTGCTATTGCGCGGCTTCTGTTAAGCTTTTCTGTACCCCATGGTCGACCTGAGATACTTGCGCCAGAGGAGTGGTCCACCAATTTGGTTGCATCTTTCGATGAGCTCATGACCATATGTATGAGCGCTGACTACACCATGCGGGATCATTTACATGACAATATAATATTGTCCCCTGAAAGCTTTATTCTGGACGGACTTCAATGGGGATCTGACTCTGCCACTGCGCGTGCCACGCGCCCTAAATATTCCGAATGTAGTTGCAAGAGGTCATCAGAGAGCGTTTTGTGTGGCTCTGGTGCCTTTAGCCTTTTATACCTCACTTTCAGTCTGTCGGTGGATAAATGAGTTTGGCGAGCACTTGGCACGTCAATTATCTCATGGTGCCCTTCAGTGTTTTGTAACTTATGATCAAAGATACTGTGAGGCTCTGACCATGCTCACAGAGTTTTCAAGGACAATTATTGAGGTCAACCTTTCTTCCACCACAAAAGCTGGCATTCAACATGAGTTGCAGTCATTGTCTAGGATAAATTATAAAGATTCTTATATTTGTGAAAGGATTATAGGGCCCTCTTTAATGAAACTAAAAGAGGCGGTAGATTCGGCAGAAACTCTTATTGTTAGTCGAGGAAAGATGACACTTCGCCCTCTTTTCGTTGTTTGCTCTGATAGCTACAGCGCTTTTATGGATGGCGTGCAAAATACGTTTTGGTACTTTTCTCTTAATGTACCATGAATGATAGCGGGGGTCCTAGGTAGGATACCTAGCACACATTCATATTTTCGTTGTTCATACTTTGATGTTGAAGCCCATGGAGACGGCGATGGAAATTCATTTGTCCTTTCTGTGGGTGAGTGTCCCCTCCTTTCACCTTTGGTGCTCCGTCCGGTCTATTTCCATCGCAACCTGTACCATCATGTCGAGAGTTTACAGCTCTAAATGACCCTACTTTATGCAGTATCATGTATAAACTTGGAATGCAGAGTATTATTGATATAGCATATGCGACATTACAGTGTCGAACTGTTATAGTATGTAGCAGTGATGGAGGTTTTCTCTTGGGCGCCATGAAAGTTGTGTGTATTTCTGTACCAGGGCTTCTATAGAGTAAAGGACAGGGAGTGCGGCTTGGTATCTTTTCATTCGGTACAGTGGGGCGTACCCTTAACTTGGAAGATACATATCGCTTTGCAGTCAAAGGCTGTGGTGTGGATGCCGTTGTACGCGATGGTAAACCGATTTTTCCACAAGTGTGTGTGTGTGGCACGTGGAGCGGCGACAGGGGCATAGAAGGAGCAGTGCAACTCAAATTTCTAGCAATTCCAATGTGACTGCCATTGGTAGATGAAATCATAGAACGGTTTTCCGAACAGAGAAATTGTGGTCGGGGCGGTACGGTAGTTCTTCTTCCTCACGCAAAGAGCATTCATCTGTGGCACCGCCGGCAGCAGTGGTGGGGTCGCGTGATGGGTTCACGGACGATTTGCTTTGGGAACTTGTTGGTGTGCTGCAGCAGGAGGCGTCAACTAAAGGGCAGAGTTTGACATTTTCAGTCCTGACGCTTTGAAGCGCATATTTTTTCAATACTGTTCACTTGTGTCTTTTGTACTGCAAGATATTTTACGACGATTCTCTGTGCCACATGATTCTGGTTACCTAATAATTCATTCTCCAACAAGTTCATCAGAGCTTTATAGATATAGGGCCTCTTCCCGCGCGTGTGGTCCGATATGGACACTGCACCTACTCTTACTGGCCACACTACTTTGGTACGCATTGGCCTTTTTATTGTCACTGTAATTGTAAAGCGCATGATTCACCTCGTAGCAGAGCATAGTTGAAGTTGAGCCAAGAGGATATACGAGTACCCAACGTTTTTACCCCTATTTTTAGACAATGTATGTCTCTTTCTTGATACAATGCCCCTCACATTCTTTTTTTTTTTTTTACTGGGAAGTTGAGAAAATAAGCGGGAAGATCTTGTAATATGGCTGAAATCAAAGTTAAATGGGGAAAGGACACTCTTAGCCTCACTGTTGACTTACAAGATACGGTTGAGAAACTCAAAGGTATTCTTGAACAACTGACATCTGTTCCAGTAGAGCGTCAAAAACTTATTGGTATCAAACAAAGTCCCAGTGGGGATGCAGTAACGCTTGCTAATGCAGGGTTATCGGCTGGCAAAACCATCATGATGCTTGGCTCAGTCGATGGGGCACCCAAAATATTGCCTACAGTACCTAGCAAGGACACCTCCGCGGATGTGGAAGCTCAGAAACAGCCGTTATCTTTGCCCATCGGCTTACGAAACATTGCCAACACCTGCTACATGAATTCGGCACTTCAAATGATTCGCATGATTCCCGACATCAAAGAGATCTTAGCAACACCCCCAAATGATCCGCTGCTAGGCCAGCTGGGTAACCTGTATAAGGCTATGGATACTTCACGGGAGGCGGTTTCACCGCTACTTTTCTGGAATTCATTCATTACTGCCCACAGCAGGTTTGCTGAGGTTGATGAGCACGGTCAACCGATGCAGCATGATGCCCAGGAAGCGCTTAATGCCATTCTGCAGCAAATTAAGGAGGCTCTACCCCCCTCGCAACGTTGCCTTTTAGGCGGAAGTCTTCATGAAGACCGGGTATGCCCAAATGACACAAATCACCCTCAATGTTCAGGTGAAACACCTTTTCTGATGCTTCAGTGTAATATCAGATCGGATATAGAGACTATTGAGGCTGGCCTTGAGGCGGCGTTTGATGAGACTTTGACAGTTCCCCCTCAGTCCCAAGAACAGGAGGCTTCTGTTAAGCGCACCTACCGTATCCGGTCGCTTCCGGAATACCTCTTTGTGCACATGGTCCGCTTTTCGTGGAGAAGGGATATTAATAAAAATACAAAGATTCTAAAGCCTGTGGCGTTTCCATTGTTCCTTGACTTATTTTCATTCTGCGGTGCGGACTTGAAGGCGACACTAGAGCCAGGGCGTGCAAAGGTGATGAAAAGAAAGGACAAGGAAATTGAACGCCGTCGTGAGGCGAAAACAAAAACACGCAAGCAGGGCTCTTCAGAAGAAGTAGTCGAAGATGACACTTCTGATGCGGAACCAGAAGTCATTGGCAACACAAGTGGGTACTATGAATTATGTGGTGTTATTTCGCATAAGGGAAGAGGTACGGACAGTGGTCATTATGTGTTTTGGGGTAAAAGTGGTGATCAGTGGATGGTCTACGATGATGCAAATGTGGCAGTTGTAAGTGAAGAGGACATCAAGCGTCTTCGTGGAATAGGTGAAGCTCACATTGCGTATGTATTGATGTACCGCACGAGGAACCCACTCACAAAGAAAGCAATTGTTCCCCTTTAGGCAAAGAACCCATAGCCCTAACTATTCTTCGAAGTATATATGAACAGCCCCATTATGACTTCCTACACGCGTGTGTTTTTTTTTGTTTCCTCAATACAAAAGGTAAATAGTTCTGTTTCACTTCATGAAGGTGAATATAATTTTTTAGTGATCCTTAGGTAAAACCACCATCAACTGCTCTTGTTGAGTTTTTGCAGTTATTTTTTTTACTTTGACTTTTGGAGTTTTGAGGCCGTGCATGAATAATAAACTGGTTTCTCTTTATTTATTTTTCTCTCTCTCGCATCTACTGATACTCTCACCGCTACATATTATTTCTTTGAAAGTATTGAAGGGGCAAAGATGAGGATTGGATTCGGATAACCGTCATTGCCATGCTAAACGTACCGTCCCTTACCGCTCAGGTAGATTAGAACCCCTAGATGAGGAAATTATTGAATCCGGCAGTCATAGATAAATGTAAAAAAATATTTCTTTCCAGCGGCGGTGCCTTTGGTCAGGAAGGCGAAAGCAATGCTTCCGTCTTTAGTACTTGGATAATGCCGTGGGACGAACTGCGACGCGTATATAGAGTGCATCAAAACAGAGAAGAGCATTCAATTAAAGATAGCGGGTGCGGTGGAGGTATTTTATTCCACTTGGACGGCTTATTTGACCGGACGGGTAAGAAGCGCCACTCGACTCCGGCTCTCTCGCCGAAATCTTTTGTTCATTGAACCGCGGGGTTATCGTAGCGTGGACAACAGCGGTGATTCTTTTGTGAACTTATAATTTCCGCTCTACCGCGCCTGGCACGAACTATTGGCCGCATGACGCGAAGGCACTCATATGGGAAATGAGAGATTTGCATCTGGGCGCATCGCACTCACTGTGGTGCGCAGCGCCGTGCACAAGCACATTGCAATCCGTCGCGCCACCACACCACGTATCTGTGAGTGCTTCTCACCTGAGGGGCAAAACCTACACAGAAGGGAGCAAATATATATATATATATATATATATATATATATATATATATAGGATGAAGCGCTGGGTCCAAAATCATGCATGAAAGCTTTTGTAGTGTCTTTTTTTTTTATGTGTGTGAGCAATTGCTTTTAAAGGAATAGAGTAAATTGACCTCTACCTATTATTGCCACATTGCTCATTATTTTTGTGCTTTTTTATTCCTTACTGTATATCTCGACTTTTAGCAACTGTGCGACCCTCTACGTCCTCTTTCCCTTTTAAAAACATATATAATGCTGTATCGCCTCTTTGCTCTTTTTTTTATTATTGTTGAATATTGTATGTTTGAGGAATGCGGCGCGTGGGCGGGGCGGGTGTGGCTGCGGCATGGCTGCGGGCTGCGCATGGCGCCGCGGCGGGAGAGCGGCGGCGGCCGCGGCGGGCAACGGCCCACGCGGTGAGCCGCACGAGCCTCGGGAAGGACCGCTTCGACCTCATGGAGTCCCTGCGCCGCGACAGAGAGCGCGCCGAGCGCAGCAGAGGAATTCCATGGCGGTCGAGGCTTAAGGAACTTCAGGCATTTCCATGGAAGTTCTTTATCGCCTTTATGATTGTGTGGTCGTGGCTGGGGACATACGCAGTGCCGTACGTTAAGGATATGCGTCCTGGCAAGGTGCCTCTGCTCCCTGATGGGAGACCAATGCCGGATGATGTTGCCGAGAAGGCAATGCCAACACCTTCATTCAAACACTTATCCGGGAAATAGTTTACACGCTGGATACATAAATACACACATACTTCATCTATATCTGCCATTTACTGATTTTGCTATCCATACGTGTGTACATAGGTCTACGCATAGATGCCACGAATTATGCATTTTTTTTTTTAATTACGTGTCTCTCTTATTTTTTTTTTGTGACTTTAATATACCATTTTTTTTTTTATTCCCTTTGCAATTTCTTTGTTACTTTTTACGTCTCATGTTAGAGAATCTATTTACACAGGCTATTACGTATAGAACCCATTGCCATCTGGTTTACTCACTGATTGGGCAACGTTTTACAGGACGGCGAAGTTTCATGGTAGAACAGCTTCAGCTTCTTGGATGAATAAAATTAATCCTTTGGACACACTGGAGTTTTGTACGCTATTTCTTTTTCCCATCCCTTTGGCTTCATGGCGTATGTCTTTTTTCGCTGTCCTCAGTGCGCCCGAAGCAAGGATCTACAACTTCGGTGAAAACATCATCGATGGTAAAATATTATTGGATAATAAGAATTCTAATTCGATAAGTCTATAGAACGGATTTGGTTGACCTAAATGTGAATCCTGTAACACTTCCGTCTTTGGTAATGTATAAGTCACTTTAATGTTAATGATAATGGATACTGCTCCATGGAGCGGGGCTCATATGCTTTGATTGCA